>APFE030348691.1:231788-247852 GCA_000404065.3 Pinus taeda
AGATACTTCACTTCCTAGATTTTTGGGAAATGATGCTTCCGCGGATCCGCTTCCCAAAAACGTCCCGCTTCGTCCAGCATTGCTTAGGAGATCTCATGTGAGGGAGCCAACAATGGTAAAGGAGAGGGAGCGAGAAGCTCTTAAGGTTGAGTAAGGACTAAAAACGCCAATAGGGACACAAAAACAAATTTGGGGGATGAGCTGGATATTCCTTTGAGCTCTACTAGGAGGAGGCCGAGATGGGCTGAGCAAAGATTGAGAGATGTTGAGGAGCATGTGGAGGCTCCTAGTAGCACTTTCAGGTAGAGCAGACCATAGACCAAATACTCCAATCATTTGGCACTATCGAGCAACATCAGTGAGTTTGAACCTTCCATTTTTGAGGAGGCTATATGCGAACAAATATGGAGAGATGCCATGATAGAGGAGTATAGCTCCATCATGAGCAATGATGTTTGGGATATAGTGCTGAGATCAAAGGAGAAGTTTGTGGTCACTTTTTGATCGATCTACAAGATCAAAGATGCATTTTATGGCAGTATCGAGAAGTATAAACCAAGGTTCGTGGCGAGAGGGTTCTTCCAAAAGGAGGGAGCAGACAATGAGACATTTGTACCCATCGTCAGGTATGCATCCATTAGAGTAGTTATGCCCATTGCTTCAGAGATGGGGTGGAGGATACATCAAATGGATATAAACGCTGCTTTCCTCAATGGAGTGACTGAGGAGGAGGTGTATGTTGAGTAGCCTCAGGTATTTGAGATGCATGAGAGAGATTCCCATGTATGCAGGTTGAAGAAGGCCCTTTATGGGCTGAAGTAGGCTAAACCAATGTTGCACGAAGCAGGGACGAAACGGGGATGTTTTTTGGAAGTGGGGACGTGGAAGCGTCATTTTCCAAAAATCTAGGAAGCGAAGCGTCTGCTATATATATATATATTTTTATTTTATTTTATTTTTTTGCATTTATACTCAAAACAAACATCCCAAATACCAAATTAGTTGTAGAAGACATGAAAACATGCATATTTTTGCATAAATCAAGATAGATATAGCATCCGTTGTACATTAATGATTAATTATTCTAGCATCAACCATTTAGATGCATCAACCATCTAGAATCTAAATTCTTCTCCTCTTGTCTAGCCTTTGCCTCTACCTCGATTGTCTAGGGATATTAGTCAACATTGCCCAATTTTGATCAAACTACCTAATGCAAAACTTAAAATATGGTAGAAAAAGCTTAACATGCTTGATCGATGATTTTGACTTTGATTGAAAGGTAATTTTTTGCTAAGGGCGTGACAAAGGAGTTCAACAATTAACACCGCAAACACTAGGGTACATATAGGGCTTGGTGCTCTTGATTAAATGCTAATCGCATACCTTCATACTTGATATAATCTAATGAAATGCCTCAATCCCATTGATCCTGAATTCCTGAAAACTGTTAAGTCTGCTGAATTTTGAATAGGATATGAAATTCTATTTTCTCCATATGAAGTCCAATGAGGTTGGAATCACTCTCAAATATCCCGAGTCATTTCATGGTAATGTTAAAAATTTAAGTAAAAGGATGAAAATGAAAAATAAAGGAGAATGTCACTTTTACTTTAAGAATTTAACATTACCATGAGGGAGCATTTGGTATATTTATATTTTTTTTAATATTTTTTTTGCCTTCATTCCTCACCCTAACCCAAGGTGGACCCACCCCCAACAAGAAAACTCACAAAAAAAAAATTGATTTTTTTAGGCCGCGCGGCGTTTTTTCCGGAAGCGTGTACGGAACCCTATGGGAACCGTACGATTCGCCCTCCGAAGCGCTGCACTTTGTATGGCCGAAGTGTCATACGAAACGTGCTTCGGAGGGACGCTTCCAAAATTTCCAGGAAGCGTCCAAAACAGGCGGAACCGCGTTTCCGAATTTTGGAGTCACACTTTCGGGGACGCTTCCTATACGAATCCCTACGGGACGCGCTTTGGGCTTAGATCCGGTGGGGGGGTGGTGGGGGCGTTTCCTGCAACATTGGGCTCAACACACATATATGCCAAAATTGATGGATATCTTCCTGGTTTGGGCTTCACCAAGAGTGAGGCAGATCCCAACTTGTACTATGTACTCATTGAGGGTGAACCGCTCATCTTGGTTTTATATGTGGATGATCTCTTCTCGATAACATTAGAGATGCTCATAGGGATGTGCAAGTAGGGTCTTGCTTTAGAATTCGACATGAAGGACATTGGCTTGATGCACTACTTTTTGGGATTGGAGGTGTGGCAGTAGCCAAGAGATATTTTCCTTTGGAAGGGAAAATATGTAGTGGAGATCTTGAGGAGATTTAGGATGGAGGAGTGCAGGCGACAGGCCTATCTCTAAACCTATGTTCACTAACCTGAAGAAGCTGAGCACTTCTAAAGGTGAATTAGTGGATCCCACAATGTATAGGCAGTTGATAGGTTCCTTGATGGATTTGGTCAACACTAGGCTGCATATGTGTTTTGATGTGAACACAATCAACTAGTTCATGGTGGAGTCGAGACAGGTTCATTAGGTGGTAGGGAAGCATGTGCTAAGATACCCGTGGGCCGTGAGGAAGAGTAGACTTTAGACTGAGATATATTAGAGCTAGAGGAGTGAAGTTGCAGCGGTACACAAATTTTGATTAGGCAGGGAATGTGGTGGACAGAAAATCCACATCTAGATGTTGTTTTAGCTTAAGATTAGCCATGATCTCATGTTTTAGCAGGAAGAAATAGTCAATGGCGCTCAGTTCAGTAGAAGCAGAGTACATGGCAACGAGCAGGGCGATTTGTGAGGCAGTCTGACTTCACAAGATGCTTGCAAGATTATTTGATCTATAGATGGGGCCAATGGTGACACACTGTGTTAATTAGAGTTGCATTAAGCTCTTTGAGAATCTTGTGTTTCATGATCGGTCCAAGCATATTGAGATTAGATATCACTTCATCAGAGATAGGATCCAAAAGGGTGTTGTGAGCTTTCAGTATATTTCTATAGAGGAGCAGGTGGCAGATGTTCTCATGAAGCATCTAGTGAAGGGAAAGTTTGTGAAGTAACGAGATAATATGGGGGTAGTGGATAATTCCTTCCTAGCAAAGCATCTAGTGAAGGGAAAGTTTGTGAAGTAACGAGATAAGATGGGGATAGTGGAGAATTCCTTCCTTGCTAGGAGGGAGTGTTGATGTGAGTGGTCGCATCAGAAGGTTTTCTTCATGAGGTTGGTGTCTTAGCATGTGGAAGACATTATGTGCCTTTGCTAGTGATTTATGTCTTCTTTCCTAAGTCTAACTTAGGAAAAGTACAATAATTAAAGTAAATTATTTATTGTGGACTATTGGGTTATTTTTAAAGGATAAATAATTTAATTATTTAAGTGACTTAGAAATAATCTCAACCGTTGATCTCCAAGATGGTTCTAGAAGGCAGAGTAGGTTATGGATTTGGACTCAATGAAGATTATAATGGGAGCCTAGCGAGGAGGTGAAGACACAAGACGAAGAGGACAAGTTGTGTGAATGAGTCATCACGAATAGAGAGCGATTTTCTTTGCAGGTGAGTGGCTTAGAGGACCAGTGCGCAGAGAAGAAGTGCGAGTGGGTTCATGTGAATTTGGGGAGGCCGAGGAGGAGATTGCAAGGCTGACTTACCAGAGGGAGATTGTCTTTATCTGGAGGAGGCTGAGCTGTTGGAGTGTTGGGGTTTTTGCAGTGCGCATTAGTGGCAAGGCACAAATCGAGTTGCTGGAGCCCGAGTTCATTAGGCCAATTTCATCCAGAGGCATATTTCCTTGAGGCTGATTTACTTGGGCTGAATTCATTTTAAGGGAACCGAGTTGCAGATTCCAGATTTATATTTTTCCTTATATCTCTGTGGGTCAAAAAACCCAGATTTTCCAGATAATGGAATGATGGAGATTTTTTTTGAGTTAATTAATTTTGCAATGTGTGATTAATCTCTCTGGTTTATTTCCACTGCACATTTTTATTTCTAGAAGTTAAAAATACTAGTGATTTTACTTTTTGGGAAACTGGTGTTTATTTGGGTAAATAAATAAACCCGTGTGAAAATAGATCTGCCTAGTATTCGAAATTTAACAAAGATGTTGCTTCAATCACCTCGTTGACCCAAACTTTGATATATTCTCTGAGGGGACCCACAGTAATTTCATTCTTGACTGTTGATGCAAATATTTCATTGTCGGTTTCAATTGCCATATTCTAAACAAGGTCATTATGCCATCTTCATATTTCCTTTCATAGTAGCATGTTTACCCATCAAACTATGTTTGCTTTCCCTCACGCAAAATAGATGGTCCTCCTAATATTTTAATAGCATCAACTGTTTTAAAGAAAAATCTGCTTCTTTGCCCAATCGCATCGCAGGTCTCAATTAGCTGCTGGAGGATGTCAATATGATTATCCCGTTGAACTCGTATTTGTTCGAATATGTCATTTGTGCTTATTCATGTTAAGCAACATTCTAATAAAGTATTGTTAATTTCTAAATACCAGGTCTGTTTTTTTTCACACAGCAATTATTTTATATCTAGATGTGTTTTTGACCAGTAAATTAATTTTCTGAACTGCTGAAAGTAAACACATTGGTATTTTTAACTTTTCACAATAAATTTGCAGCGGAAAATATTCAGAAAAATCACACAAATAGCACCTCAATCTGTCCAATCAAATCTGCCTTCACATTAATTTATTTGGAAAATTTAGGGCCCTGACCAGCAAAAATACACAGAAATTACAACAGTAATTGAACTGGGAAACAACTTACTGGATTTTTGGCTTAAGAGAAATTTCTGCCTCTGGAAATTCAGCATCCTGAATAAGTTTGCCCCCTGCAAATCTTGGTCTCTACTTGTGAATCTCATCCCACTTAGCTGTACAGCCTGTGCACTAGAAAGACTCACCCCCACTGGCTGGAAACTCGACATCCTTCCTTGCTCCGTGTGGCATTTGGCTCAAACTCGGCCTCACTACACAAACACAACATGTACAGAGAAATTGGTCTCCTCCTTCAAGATCTTGGCCTCCCTCTCCAAATTCTCAACCTCCTCTACTTCCTCTTCCAGAAAACCCTGGTTGCAAACTTTCTTCTTTTCGTTAGTCACAAAGACTCTCACTCCTTGAGAAAATCTCTTCTTCATTCACAATGTTGTGTCTTCATCCTTTTACTTAGGTTCCCTTTATAATTTCTCATTGAGCCAATTCCTTAATCTCCAAAGTGATAGAGCGCTGGGACTAAATACTAATCCACTTAGATTAGTGGTGGAGATTAGATCTAAGTCACTTATAATTAAATTATTTATCTTTAGAAACATTAGCCCAATAGCCAATATTAATCAATAAATTAATTAATGTGATTTTTCTAAGTTAAACTTAGGAAAAAAATTATAATACTTACTCCTCTCTAACAAGCACCTAAAGGGGACTCTCTGCTGCAAGCTAAACACTTAGCCTATGCAGAAAGACTTCCAATGCTACAAACATTAAAACTCTCTTCTAGCAAGGAAGGGATTCTCCACCATCCCCAGCTTGTCATTGTAGAACACAGACTTCCCCTTCACTGAGTGTTTGGTGGGAATGTTTGCCACTTGCTCATCTGTGGATATGTATTGCAGCCTCACAACACCCATCTGTGCCCTGTCTCTGACGAAGTGGTACCTGATCTCTATGTGTTTAGACCTAACATGAAACACTAGTATCCTCTTGAAGATACTTGAGCAGCTGCTTTGCTGCCACCTAATGAACCCTCCGTACATTAAACTGACTTGAGTATGTTCTTAGCAAAACATATATTTGGCCTAGTGTTGATTAGATACATCAAGGACCCTATCAACTGCTTGTACAATGTGGGATCCACCAACTCAGACTTAGAAGCATTAAGCTTCCTCATATTGGTAATCATGGGTGTTGACATGGGCATGCAATTCTCCATCTCGAATCTCTTCAGGTTATCTAACACATACTTGCACTGCTCAACGAATATCTCTTCTGGCTGCTGCCATACCTCCAATCCGAAAAAGTAGTGCATCATTCTGATGTCCATCATCTCGAACTCCGAAGCAAGGTCCTCCTTGCACATCTCTATGAGCCTCTTAGATCCTGTTAGAAAGAGAGCATTCACATAGAGCACCAAGATAAGCAGACTATCGTCAACAAGTAGATAGTGCAAGTTGAAATCTGCCTCACTCTTGATGAAGCCTGAGCCTAGCAAATACCCATCAATCCCCGAGTACCATGCTCTGGGTGCCTGCTTAAGTCCCTACAACGCCATCTTCAATTTCTCGTGGGCCAGAAATCCAGAAGGCTGTTTTTAGGTTCATTTTATTGCTGTAATTTTTGTGCATCTATCTGTGGGTCAAGGCTTTAAATTTTCTAGATAAAGTAATGTGAAGGAAGATTTGATTGGACATATTTATGAGCTTTGTGATTGATTTTTTATTATTATTTTCCCCTACAAATTTATTGTGAAAAGTTAAAAATACCAGTGTGTTTATTTTCAGCAGTCCAGAAAATTAATTTACTGGTTGAATAAATTTCTGATATAAAATAATTGTTGTGTTAAATAGATCACATCTGGTATTTACAAATTAATACAAATAACATTGACCACTTGTGATACTGTTGGCAATGATTGATAAGAAAGAATCTATCACACACAAATCTTGGTAAAAGGTGAAGTTTCCCTTTAAATCCACAAAGCTGAATATAAATAAGTTGTTCTTCATAGAAATACTCTACCCTACCCATAAGAAGGGTTCAAGCTTTCAACATTCACTTATCAGGTATCTGACAACCAATCATTTGCTTGAATCTTGCTACAAAGGCATCTTGAATCTTGTTTTAATATCAATGCCCCCCTTTGGGGAAACTTTCTCAAAAGGATTGTAGAAGAGCAATGCACAAACAAGATAAGAAGACAGGAAAGATCTTGTGGTTGTCTGGAAATTTGATAGCTGATGAGTAATCTCATTTGGTATAAGCTAACCCCAATCAAAGATTGCCTCATAGAAACTATAATATATGACATGTAAAACATATGTGGCACCTTTGAAATCATTTATTGGTCGATCACATGAGCAAACAACCATTCAAAGTCCTGGTATGGTTCTATGAGCTCCTCAATTTGTTGTGGTATGTGTTGCCTTTCTTGTCAGTTGTGTGCATGAGTCATGTCTTCAGAATAGGGACACTGTCCTTATGAAATATCCAGAAAGGCACCAGCCTCAGGAGTCAGGATACTTGGGCATTGTTGATTTACTTCAAATTTATTGGCCCTTCCTTCAAGTCAAAGTGCTTAGAATACAACTGAGCAATTTCTTGGAAATTGAATACTTGCAGGATGCATTCTGGCATCCTGCTTTGGCTAATTCTGATGTCTAAATCTTATTTACCTTCTACTTTTCGTTTTCAGCATGCTATTTGTAAGCTGGAGACCAGTGGTAATCCTTATCTCCCTTTGCTGAAGAGTTGAGAGGAATCCCACAATAGCTCTCACGCTTCTTCTTGGGCACCATCTTAATATCTTGCCCTTCCTCATGCACAATCTCCGAATAGTATATTGACAAGGCATGGTTGAGTTCTGGATGACTCTTGATAGCCTCTGAAGTATAGTCATGATGATCATAAAGGGTGATCTTCTCTGGATAACATCATATTGAATAGGATGTGCCATATATCGGTGGGGTTTACTACGGCATGAGCAAAGGTTAAATGCATGGGCACATTGCAAGGTGGCAGCAAGTTTGGAGGCAAATGGTGATATGAGGCACATGGATTGCAGAAGGTGGAAGATTGAAATGGGGAGATACAAAGTGTCTGCATCTCACATTGGAAAGGTGATGAGGCGATAGAGGATGTGGGGTGTGTAGGAATGTGTGGAGTGATATGACTCCCTGCAGAATGTGTTAAGATGAGGCACAGGACATGAAATGGGAAATCGGGGAAAGACTCCTACATTTCACATTGTGTGCGGAATGACAAGATGAGGTGAGACTCTCGCATTCTGCATTTCACTGGTGGTAAGATGAGGTACGGGACATGAAATGGGAAATCGGGGAAAGACTCCTACATTTCACATTGTGTGCAGAATGAGAAGATGAGGGTGAGACTCACATTCCACATTTCATTGCGGAATTTAGAATGTGGAGAAGATGGAAGTAAGGAACTATTTTGCACCACTAAAAGGAATTTACATTTTCGGTTCACCACTTAGCCAAATCGAAGGTTTCACTCACAGAAACTGTTTAAAGTCAAAAGGGATAGCACGTAAATTCAGTATGCACTGAAAAACTTATCAACGGATGGTTTGGTTTGAAAATTGAAACCCTACTCGACAACTTTACATTAACATGTCTTCCTTTTTGATAAAAACTGATTTCCTGCTGTTTGACAATGATGGTATTTGTCACACACTCAGGGAATGATGTTTGCACCTTTGTTCTTCTCATGTGTGGACATTGGTCCTATCTTTTGTGATGGATGGCCTAGGTATGTTTTGGCTGTTTAAGCATTGTAGATGATTCTTTTGTCCGAGTCTTTTTTAGTTTTTCTTTAAAACAACTCATGTCATGCTTGCTTTTCTTCTATATATTTATAAAACATCAAAACCATTTATGAAGTCTCAACTTGATAAATATGAACAAATATTTATTTGCCTTCGCAATTTTTAATTCCACCTTTCGAACCTTTTTCCACATACATACATTGATCTCCTCACAATCTATGGACTTCTCTCTTTTCAGGTTCATAGGTTTTGCAAAGATACCATGTTTGGAGTTTTAACGATAAACTGCAGGGATTAAAAAATGAATACAGAATACATGGGAGGCTGTAAAATATATAATATATTATTGAAAGGAGACATTGCGTACAATGATGGAGATTCTCTCATGTTTTCATTCCTGAGGTGGTTTATCGTATCTGCCTCACCTAACTATTCTTAACTGATGGTATATTATGATTAATTTCTTTTTATAAAAGTCACTTTGTTTTATTGTGACGATATTATGTTAGCTATAGTATTATTATGTCAGCTATAGTATTATTATGTCAGCTATAGTATTGTAGTGTTGATACTCCAACAGTTTTTCCTTCAAGTCAAACTTGAGACAATCAATATGAGATGGTAGCAATAGTACCATTGTAAACAGAATTAGAAAAGATGAGTTGTAATTGCTGTCAGTAAGTTATTATTTTGACTCTACATAGTTGTATTTTCCTATTTCTTTCTTATGGGTAGTTTAAAAGGGTTTTCGTTAAATGAGGCCAAGGGTGAAAATTTCACCGACAATTAACTCTATCTTGCTGTAGTTAAAAAAATTCCAGAGGGATAAGTCCCAGTCACATGTACTGCATGACTTGTACAGCTTATTTTGTTAAACATTATTATCTACATCTATACAGTTAACTGTAATAACCTAACATCTATCTTCATAATATTGCATTTCTCCCTTAGGCAGTTTAGGTACTAAATATACTTGTGAAAAACATTTTCAACGGAATTATGTAAATGTAAGTGATCTTTGTAGCCAAGATGTAGAGGTTCCTTCTTCCTCTTGTTGCTCTAGAGTCCTGCAGCCAGTTTTTTATTTAATCCTCTTTTTCCTCTCCCATCTTCACAGTCTCCCCTCCTTTCTTAGTCCATTTTCAAAGTACTTTGTTGTTGCCTCCATCAGAAACTGCTTCTCTAACTCTCATTGCCTTTCTTCCAAGTGCTCTTAACAGAATAGTGACTTCCTCCTGTCTGATGCACTTTCCTCCGAAGCACCCTCCTTGAGTTGTGCTTGCTGTTCCTTTCTTCCCCTATCACTTCTTTTCTCACCTATTTAAATGCCCTTTGAAGCCAGTCTCATGCCCTATTTACCATTACTGTAATCTTGTACTGGCACTACTTTGTGTGTTCCTCCTGTCTGATGCACTTCCCTCCTTGAGTTTTGCTTCTTGTTCCTTTCTTCACCTATCGTCTTCTTTTCTTCACTATCTAGTTTCCATTCGGAGCCTAACCTCATGTCTTCTCCACTTTCTATTATCTCGTACTGTCACTTCTTTCTTTTCATCTTGGATTACTCACATGCTTTCTTCAAGCTGCCCTCAATTAGTTTCACTGTGCTTACCTCATCTCTTCCACCTTGTGCCTCTTGTCTGCTCGGTGCTTATGCATGAATTATTTTTTCATTAATGCCACCAGTGATAGTGGCAAATCCATCTTGAGTGGAACTAGTTTCTTCTCCATTATTTATATTTTGGAAGGTTAGTTTTCAATTAATTTGAGTTGGAAGTCCCGAGCTAGCATTTCCATGGCATTATTTTCTGCAATAAGATCTATCTGATTACATATCTCTATACCTAAGGACATGCTTATTGCTAAGTTTGTCTGTTTGCCATTTTATTTCTTTCCTTTAAAGAATGGTGGGAATATATTCTCTGAATTATTTTTACTCACCCCCTCCCTCCTGAATTCTGGGTTTTAGATACCAGTTCTCAGGCTCCTTTCTATCTTGTGCCATCTGATCCATAATTAACTGTGAGTCTCCCTTGACCTCCAGTCTTTGAAGGCCTTGATCAACTCCTATCCTAATTCCCAAAGTTGCTAGACTTGGACGTGGCAGAAATTCGACAGGGCTCGGCAAAACTTAATGACTAAACAAAACTCAGTTCAAGACTATGAAAGCTTGGCAATTAAAAAACTCAAATAACACAGGAAATTTTGTGCAGAAAAAATAGTCATGACAGTGTTGCCCAAGTTTTGCCGAGTTTTATCCAAGTCTTGGTAAGTTTCCAGAGCTGTTTATTTCTGGCAAGTTTCAGGATGAGTTTTAGCTGAGTACTCATTTCAGAAACGACTTGGCCAAACTTGCCAAGGTTCGCAAGACTTGGTTGAGCCTCACAATCATTCTGCTTCCATCAGGATCCCTTCCACCTCAGCCAGGTTAATAGAGCATTTCACTAACTTCCAAGTTTTTTATAACTGCTACAAAACATTTTCCTTATTGCTTTTTATCACTCAGCCACATCCACCTTATCTAGTTTATTGTTAAAGGCTTTGTCAATGTTTAAATTCTTGCCTCCTGCCTTTGGGGTTTCCATTGGCTCGTAAATCTCTTGGTCTTCAGTAATCTTGCCAAAAGTTAAGCAGCATGTTTGAAAGCTATTTGTCATCAGAAATGTTTTTCTTTTTATTCTGAGCTCCAAGATTGATATAATAGTTTGATCTTTGAAGATAAAATAGGGTACTTAGGATTGATGGGCTTCCTTTTCAAGTAAAGAAACAATAACCACTGAGCACTCTACTACTTAGTAGTATATGAAATCAGTTACTACGGAAACAAAATGTTATTTGCAGCTGGAGTTTTTGTAATATAATCTTGAATATTTTCTGCCTTCTGTAAATATGCCCTTTTGTTTTCTTACTTCAAAATGTCTTGGGTTATTTGCATGCTTGATTTGTGTGGATTGCTTTTTGAAAGTGACATTAATTTTCTGGGATGTCATGTGTTTTGTGGTAATTCTGATATGAAGCTCGACTTGGAGAAAGCAATGATGGACTGCCTGTATGCAAAATGTGAGTTCACTATACCATCTCATGTTTGATTGGGCTACGAGACTATATTGGAGATATGTTTACTGGATTAGCACTTATCTGTGATGTTATGCATGTAATATTCTGCAAGAGTGCTCATATTTTCATGTTTCACTTATTTCAACGGTTCATTTTGTTGTTGGACATTTTGGAAAACTTGGTTGCTGCATCAAGGGTGTTGCCAGCCTTGCATACTTTGATTTGATAAACTGGTGCACAGTTAGGGAGATGCTTTGTGTTTGAAGCTTGTTGCTGATGATACTGTTGTAATCATGTTGCTTAAGATACTGCCTTTTTATATAATTAGGTACTTGTATAACAGATGCACAGATAAAGAAGTGCTTTGTGCTTTTTGAAGCATGTTGCTGATGATGCTATTTGAAACATGCCTAAGATACTGTTGTCTTGTATAATTAGGTACTCCTTGTATCACAGACTGTGTGATGGCTGAACTTGAAAAGCTGGGACAGAAGTATCGTGTTGCTTTAAGGTATATCTTAATCTGTTTACATAGACAGGATCTACATATTTCCCTATTTTAAGGTTTGTGCTTGTCAACCAGCGTGCACTCTACGATTTAGCATGATATTGGCTACTATGATTAGGTTACCTTGCAGAGCACATGCACTTTCCCAATATAGTCAACAACCTTATCTTTTAATTTTTCCCTTTTAGACCAATATATCTGTTTTGAAATGACAGTTACATTAAGAGTACTTTCTCATACATTTTGCCAGCTTCGCTATGAGTTACAAATTTACATATCAAATATGATAGATATTTAAAACTATAATAGCTACTAAATGTTGAATGATACAGAATTGCGAAGGACCCTCGGTTTGAAAGATTGCCTTGCACACATGGAGGCACTTATGCAGATGACTGCATTGTAGAACGTGTTACACAGGTGAAATTCTTTTGAAAGTACTTTCCAGTTTTGTTGCTTCTGCTGATTTTACCCTCTTGTCTGTGAAGTAGGCTTATTGGTAATTTTATGATTAATCATTATATCTGCTAATTGCACTCATGACTTTTGTTTTTCTTTTGCAAAAGCATAAATGCTATATTGTAGCTACATGTGATCGGGATTTAAAGCGTCGAATCAGGAAGGTAACTTTTTCGAACTTAGAGTAGAGAAGACAGGTTACTTGCATATATCCATGTAGTGCATGATATATTAAAGTTAACAATTTGCAATTTAAGGGTTTGTCGCTAATGCCTGTATTTTGGAGCAGATTCCTGGTGTACCTATTATGTACATTACCCAACACAAGTACTCTATTGAACGTTTGCCAGAAGCAACCATTGGAGGGGGTATGCATCTGCTCAACTTTTTGAATTTTCAATATAATTTTTCCTTGAATATAGTGTAGTCTTTTATTGTGTTTTTGATAGATTATTATATAAGAAATGGCCATCAATATGAGTTCTAAGTTGTTTTCCTTTGTTATTTGTCAGCGCCACGATTTTAGAGTTGATGCTTGGTGTTAGTAAGGTGAAATAGAACAATACCGTAAGGTCGTACTTTTCGAGAGCACTCCGACTCTGCACTGATGGTCAGACAACTGTCTGAACACGATAGCTCCTGATTCGGATATTAATGTTCTGAAAAGTTGAAGAATAGTTTAGTATACGGATTGTTATTTCTTTGTAACTCAGGCCAGAATATTGAGGGGTGAGGTTATCATACCAGGAATGCTATTTTTTTGTGTGTTGTCAGCAGTTGAAAAATTCAAGCAGAAGGTCCTAAAGAGTATGTTATAGTCAAGATGTTGATTTGGAGATTACCACTGCCTTGATAGTAAACAGTTGATACTGCAACAATTTTGAAATCCATATTTCTCTTTTCTCTTCACAAAGGGCATTTCATTTCACATCATTTAGTCTTTATTTTAAGAAGTTTTCTTACCCTTTTGAGTGATTCTTTTTCCTACTTTTATTTTATTATAGATATGTAACAACATTAATGATTATATGTAGCATGCCCATCTCATGTATAAGTGGAAGTTCATTTTGAGTTATCCTTGTAAATTTCGATTTTGATTTTTCTGTACTGCTAGCCTACCTTTTTTTTTCTAATTTTGTCAGTAACTTTTAACAAACTTTTTTCTCTTAAGTTTGACAAAAACCTTTAACAAAGCACCCTTTTGCTAAATTTATTGAAGGAGATTTTTGACTAAGGCTTTTATATGCGTATGTTATGGAAAACGATTATATTCAAAGCTTTTAGAAACAGAAAACATATTATTTTAAATAATCCATAATAGTTTTTGGCTTATATATTGATGAACATCAGATCAACACAAGGCCAAACTATGGGTGTTTGCTTATAAAAAGAAGTCACAAAATTTGGCAAACTAATCGAGATTCAAGGGACTTTGACTGCGAGGTGAGTGCTATAGTCCTTGGTGAGGCAGGGACTAATAATTCACTTTCTATATATCAAGGATGTGTGGCTTCTATTTCATTTCATATGAAGAGGAACCTAGTGATATCTGATAGTTTTTTCTCTCATTGAGTTGAGACCAAGGGTTTTCACAAGAAGCTAGAGATCCTTGAGCTTTATAGTCAATGTTGATCAATTCAATGTTTTGGCTGTTAACCTCTCAAAATGAGAGACTTAATATGTTTAACTCAGTTGTCAGGGATAAACTATATATGCGGTGATTGTAAAAATATGAGCGAGACTTGTCATGGAAGCTCAGTACTCGTATACTGAGGGTTATGCTAACTGCTCTGCATATATGATGCCTCTTTTTCCACCAGTGTTAACACGATTGATTGAAAACCTATTAACACGATTGATTGAAAACCTATGTTGTACTAGTTTTTATTACGGGGAAAGATATTGATTGAAAACCTATGTTGTACTAGTTGTTAGGACCGGGAAAGATGGGATGGGGATGCATCCTTGGGATGGTTAGAGCACATTCCCAATTTTTCCAGGAGATGATGGGGATGGTGGTTATATAATAATAAATATTAAAATTATTAAAAAATTTAGATCATATCATAAAGATTTGTAGTTGCTTGTAAGGATAACAGGCTATATTATATAGTATATTTGCAGTGCTTATTCTTGCTAGTTTGGAAGAAGTTCGAGCATTTTAAAACATGGCCAAGTGACATTCAATTATTGGTCTCTTGACATGAGCATCATGCAGCTTAGCTTTAGGAAATTTAAGTGTAACTATTTACTTTTTGCATATGGTTCATGAAGGGTATATGAGACAAATGATTGTTTCTATATCAACTTTTCTTACTCATACTTCTTGTTAGTGATGATTATGTTAAACCTTGAAGGCATTACCTGCTTGGTGTGTTTTGTAGGCTTTTCCATGAAAAGTATCATTTATTTCCATGCAAGGAATACACATATTTTTGTCCTTGAGGGATTGCTGAAACAACAAGGCTCAAAGCCGTTGCAGTAAATACTTATTATGAGCTCAACATGTCATATGTATGAATTGATCCCGAGTGCGGAGGATAACAACATTTCTCCCAATCTCCCGAGCTAAACCCAAATGACATTCATATTTTAGATTAAGAAGGTGATTGAATAGTTACTTATTCAAATATTTAGAATCAATTTGAGTCAGTACTCTTTACTCTTTCATGCTTGACGTTGGGATGGTAGAATAAATGGACTTGAATGGCTTCTGGAAACCCATGTACGATATATGTAAAAGATGAGATGACCTAAAAATGATGAAAACAAGACCAATAACCACATGGATCAGCGATTTGAAATGTTGCATTTCTTAGATTTTTTAAAGAGGCAGTGTTGATGAAAGACAATAATTAAATCAGTACAAACCCAATTTGAAACACATAATAGAAAACCTATGTTTTGCATTGCTACTTGTACAACAACGTTAAATTCATGTAATACAAAAAAATGGATGGGAAAAAGATAATATTGCCCAACCATCCTTGCCAAGATTGAAGCTACATGTTTGAAATATCCCAAAGTTTGCTTAGAACATCATCGAAATATGTCCAGAACATTCTTGAAATTTATTAAGAATGTCCTTGAAATCTGCGCGAAAAATTTAGAGGATGACTCGCAAGTCCTCGAATCCTCGCTAAACTTCCTAGCATTTTGGGGATGTTCCCTAGTTTTTGCTAAGTCAACGAAATGTCACAACAAATGGGTAGAAGGTTTTGTTTGGTGGGAGACAAGTTTCCATGCCACATAAAATAAATTAGGATTGGGTTAGTCCATATAGGGTTGTTCAAGTCTATACAAACCTGTAACTTTGCCAAAATGTTAGAAAACATTTGCAACTTTTGAAGAATTGTATTTAACTTGTGGCCCCACAATACCGAGAAACATACAAAAACATGTAACTTTCAAAGAGTTGAATGTTCTTGGATTCTAGTTTTGATAGATCGACCACTCTGCTCAGCATATGGATTTCCACAAGAACATGGAATTAAATAAACA
>APFE030348696.1:4582-49797 GCA_000404065.3 Pinus taeda
GAGAAAGAAGGCAGCCGGAAAGGTATAGCCCATCTACTTTCTGTTCAAACTTTGCTTTGTCTGTTACTGATGATGATCGCAGAACTGTGAAGGAAGCAGTGGATTCAGAGGATGGAAAACTCTGGAAAGAGGCCATGGTTGATGAAATGGCATCTTTGCACAAAAATGAGGCTTGGGATCTGGTGGAGTTGCCGGCTGGAAGGAAACCCATTGGCAGCAAATGGGTGTTCAAGAAGAAGACAAATGCAGAAGGGAAGGTGGAGAAATACAAAGCTCGGTTGGTAGCAAAAGGTTATTCCCAGGTGCCGGGAATTGATTTTGGTGATATTTTTTCTCCTGTTGCCAAGGTAACTTCTATTAGATTACTTTTATCTGTTGCTGCTGCTTTTGATTTTGAGGTAGAACAGATGGATGTGAAGAGAGCATTTCTTCACGGGGATTTGGAAGAGGAAATCTACATGAAGCAACCTGAAGGCTTTGCGGTGAAGGGTAAGAAAGAACTGGTATGCAAGTTAAAGAAGTCTCTGTATGGGTTAAAACAGTCACCAAGGATGTGGTATCAGAAATTTGATACATTTATACGGGGACTTGGCTTCACCAGAAGCAAAGCAGATCATTGTGTGTATTTTAAATTAATTGGTGACCGTTTATTTATCTGGTCTTGTATGTGGATGATATGTTGTTGGTTGGAAATGACAAAGAAATTATCCAGGATTTGAAGACCCAATTGTCCTCCAAATTCGACATGAAAGATCTCGGTGCTGCAACTATATTTTGGGCATGGAAATTAAAAGAGATCGGGCAAAGAGGAAGCTCTGGTTAAGCCAGAGGAAGTATGTCGAGACAATACTGCAGAGGTTTATTATGTAGGATAGTAAACCAGTGAAGGTTCCTATTCCTGTAGGTGTGGGTTATCTGCTGAACAGTGTCCCAAGACACAAGAAGTGGAAGAGGACATGTCCCGTGTTCCATATGCAAGTGCAGTCGGTAGCTTGATGTACGCCATGGTCTGTACTAGACCAGACATTGCACATGCAGTGCGAGTATTGAGCAAGTTTATGTCAAAACCAGGGAAGGAGCACTGGACAGCAGTGAAGCGGGTTTTAGGTATTTGCATGGCACTATTGATTATGGTTTGTGCTACCAAGGAAGACTAGGATTTGACAGAGTGTTGGATATCCGTGGCTTTGTTGATGTAGACTGGGATGGAGATCTGGATCAGAGAAGATCAACAAGTGGGTATGTGTTTAACCTATTTTGAGGTGCAGTGAGTTGGATGAGTAAGAAACAATCTGTACTGGCACTATCAACTACAGAGGTAGAATACATGGCAGCCACTCATGCAAGCAAGGAAGCAGTTTAGTTGCAGAGATTGTGTTCAAGTATGGGGTTAGTACAAGGAGCTATAAGGATAGACTGTGACAGCCAAAGTGCAATTTTGTTGGCAAAGAACCCTGCTTATCATTAAAAAAAAAGGAACATTGATGTTCAATATCACTTTGTGAGGGATATGATAGAAGACAAAAAGGTGTTGCTGGTAAAGGTGGACACTTTCAAGAATATTGCATATGCATTGAAAAAATCTGTGAGCTCTGAGAAGTTCTCTTGGTGTAGAGAAACAATGGCCATTTCAGGGTTGGAAAAATGACTAAGCTCTCCTGTGGCCCCCTGTGGAAAGAAAACAACAAGTGGGAGATTGTTGGGTTGTGTTATATTATTTCCATGACTAACCTACATTAGGTTGGGCCCTATATTAGGTTGGGCGAACCTACCTATGGTTTTCGATCCATGGTTTTAGACGCGATGGTTTTTCGGTCCATGGTATTGGATGCTTCGACATGTATAAATATGTATTGTAACATTGAAAGGAATATAATAAAAAAAACAAGCTGGTAGTCTCGGTTTTGAGATCCAGTGGGAAATCTATATGTATATGTGTTTTATGTGTTATGCTCTCGCATTTTTATTTTTCATGTGATTTAGAATTCGTATGCAGGTAATTTCTGTACGGGGTTAAAACCTACAAAGCTCTGTTAGTGACTTCCACTTGCCCATTGGCTTGTGGATGGTAAGGGGTGGAAGTCCTGTTCTTGATTTTATGATGTGTGAGTAGGTCTTCAATCAAATTGGAAGTGAACTGACTACCTTGATCTATAACTAGTTCTCTTGGATAGCCGAACTTATAGAAGATGTTCTCTTTTAAAAACTCAGCTAATTTTTCCTCTATTACTGCCTTGATTTCTTTTGTCTCTACTCATTTTCTCAGGTACTTAGTGCACACATTGATGTATTTCCTTTGTTTTGAAGGACGGTTGATAGGACCCACAAATTCCAAGCCCCACTTCTCAAATGGCTCAAAATTCACTTGAGGTTGCATGGGAATCTCATCCTTTGGAGTAGGTTTCCCCATCCTTTGGCACCAATCACATTGGCTAATATATCTCTTCACATCTTGATGAAGAGTGGGCCAATAGTAACCTGCTTGCAAGATTTTGAAGGCAGTCCTTTTTGCTGCAAAATGGCCTCCACAAGGCCAGTCATGATAGGTTAGGAGAAATTCAAAAACATCCTCCTCCCTTAAACATCTTCTCAATATTTGATCTGGGCCAAGTTTGAAGAGACTGCCCCCAATCCAAGCGAAATGGGAACTTTCCTCGTGATATTGCTCTTCTCTTTTGAGGACTGGTATGCTGGGAACTGTGTTGAAACCAAGTAATTTGCTATATCAGAAAACCATGGAGAGAGTACTGAGATAGCAAATACGTGCTCATCTTGCATTTTATCATCCACCATTCCTTCCTCACCTGCACAAAAATCTACTCTAAACAAAAGTTCAGCAACAATATTTTCTTTACTAGGCTTATCAACAATGGTTAAATCAAACTACTACAGTAAAAGAAACCATCTAATAATATGAGCATTTACATCTGGTTTATTCATTAAATACCCAATTGTAGCATGATCTGTGTGTACAAGGGTTTGATAGCCTGTGATGTAATGTCTAAACTTATTTAAGGAATGCACTATAACTAGGATGTCCTTCTCGATGACCGTGTAGTTTAACTCTGCTTTGGACAAATTTTTACTTATAAAGTATATGGCATAAGGTAACTTTTCATCAATTTACTCCAAGGCTACTCCTATTACTTTGTTCGAGGCACCTGTGTGAATGTGGAAAGGTAGGGCCTAGTTTGGGCCTCTCAAAATTGGGGCAGTCACAAGTTTGCTTTTCAAGGTATCTAGGGATTCTTGACAATTTTCAGTTCATATGAACACAACATCTTTTCCCAAAATACCAAACAACGGAGAGGCTAACTTACTGTAATCTTTAATGGATCTTCTGTAATATCCTACTAAGCCTAGGAAATTTCGAACATCTCTTAACATTTTAGGAGGAGGGACCCTTTGGATGATGGCAATTTTGTTGGGGTCCACCTGCAAGCCTTGTTGAGATACTGCACGACCTAGCATGGTCCCTTCAGTCATCAAGAATTCACATTTTTTCGAACTGAGGGATAGGTTCATTTCAATACATTTGTCCAAAACTTTTTCCAGGTTAGATAAAGCTTCCTAGAAGTTAGAACAAGGAGTAAAATCATACATATATATTTCCATTGCATCATGAACCAATTCGGAAAATATACTCAATACTGCTCTTTGGAAAGTGGCGGGAGCATTACATAAACTAAAAGGAAGGAGCTGGTATGAAAAGGTACCCCAAGGATAAGTGAAAGTGGTCTTATCTTGGTCTTCTGGGCTGATTTAGATCTGATTGTATATACTGAACCCATCTAGGAAGGAGAAAAAAAAAATTCCCTGCCAGACCATCCAACACTTGATCTATGAAAGGCAAAGGAAAATGGTCCTTTTTAGTGGCTTTGTTCAGTTCCCAATAATTGACACAGATTCTCCACTTACCATTTTTCTTTGGCATTAGCACCAAAGGAGAGACCCATTCACTGCCAGAGATGGGGTAGATGAATCCTGCATCTAGTAACTTTTGCAATTCTTCCTTGACAATGTCTTTAAGGGCTGGATTCATCCTCCTTTGAGGTTGCCTGACTAGTTTTCAATCTTCCTTAATGTAAATGTGATGAGTACAAACTGAAGGGCACACTCCCTTCATCTCCTTATAGCTCCAAGCGAATGCATCTAAATGTTTTCTCAATAAGCTACAAAGTTCCTTCTCCTGGGAGGTGGATAGGGATGAGATGATTTTCAAGGTTCTTTCTAGGCTAAACTCTATATTCTTAACATGGAAAGAGTTCAAGTCAGCCCCACAAAGATCAATTAAGGGATTGTCTTGGTTTTCTTTGACTAGATATTCTAATGGAAAAATACTGGGGGTGGATTTTGAATTAAATTTTCAATGATATCATCCTCGTCTTATGATTCCCCCCTCATGGTAGTTTCTACTACACACAGTGGTGCATAATAGACTTCATCCTCATCCTCTTCCTCAAACCAGAGAGGTAGATCATGTTCTAGCAGGGGTTGGGAAAGAGGGTATAGGATTAGTTGTTTGGACATATGCCCATTCTTGATTTTCATGTTCCCATCTCAACAGCTAATGTAGGCATCTGCAGTAGCCAACCAGGGTCTTCTCAGGCTGAGAGGATACCCAGTGAGCTTTGCCTTCGGTTGGAGAACTAGGAAATCAGCAAGGTACATCCAAGAATCAATGGAGACCATCACATCCTCCATAATCCCTTCAAGGGTCATGGTGGAGTGGTCTGATAGCTGTAGTACTATCGCGGTCTTTCTCAAGGAGCCTAGAGGTTGAGTTTGAGCATCGTTTCCTTTGTCATCACATTAATGGGAGCTCCTAGATGAATCAAGGTATGTGGTATCATGGTGCCATTGATGTGGAAATCAACTACTGGGCTTCCAAGGTCTAGATATTTCAGACAAATTACCTGCCCCAACATTAGGTTAGAAAGTTGTCCTATGGCATTGATGGTTGGGGAATCTCTCTTATGCCTGCCTGGATGCCTGAAGCACTTCTCTTTTATCATCTTATTGTATATGGGAACATCCTTTATGGCTTGGAGAAGTGGTATCTTTACACATAACTATTTCAATTCTCCCAAAAGTTCAGTTTCTTCTGGAATTCGCAATGTTTTTCTAGATAATCTCTTAATAAATGGTGGAATTGCTTTCGGTTCACTTTCCTCTTTACCTTCCTAAACCTCCTGAGGGGGAGGCTGGCTATCTAGGAGAACCTTGCCATATCGTAGGTTAATCTCCTGAATCTCCACAACATATGTTGGGCATGATGGTTCCCCACTATATACTTGTTGAGCCTATCTATTGTTCGGGTTCAGGTTCGGTTGAGCAGGTATTTGGGGTTGCCTTGGTGGAGCAGGAGGTAATGGTTGCGGTTGAGTAGGTGGTGGAGGCAAAAGAGTGGGAGGAGAGCTGTATTGGGGCCTCCACCCCCGATGAGATGCATTCCACTGAGGTTGTGCCTAAGCATAGGAATGAAATGAATGAACGGCTAGTTGGGCATGATATTAAGATGGATATGACCAAGGAGGAGGTGTGGACTAGGAAGGATGAGCAGGGGGACCCCAAGAAGATATGAAAGTGGCTTGATTGGGGTTGTGGTATGCCTAAGATGTCCCTTGCATTCCATGCTGGCATGGTCTAGGTCGATGCAGTCTCTTTTGGTTCATGAAATAGAGTGGTTCAGTGGCTCCTTCAGCCCCTTGGTATACAGCTTTAAGTCCGAGCAAGGAAGGGTACTTATCTGTAGAATGATCTTCTTCACAGACTAAACAAACCTCTATAGAGTTCAATGGACATTCATTCCTAGGATGCCTTCTAGTGCACCTAGGACAAAAAATGGCCAAAGCTCTCTTTGCTTCCTCTTACTTCATTTTGATATGCAAGGTATCCATTTGCATGGCAAGAGTCTGCAACATCTCACTCTTGAAGTCTTCCAACATGTTTCCAAGTTCACCTTTAAAGGATGAATTGGATGAGGAGGTACTGGCTATGGGTTGACTCCCCCTACCTCTCTTTCTGGTTTCCCTAGAATGGTTTCTAAAAACAGTGTTTATGTCTTCATAAGGTAGTTGGTAGATGTCTCCCCCAGCCGGTAGATGTCTCCCCCAGCTAGTAAATGGAGTGTTTCTAGAAGGTTTTCTGGAATTCCTTTGAGCAGGACCAAATTCAAAGATTCAGGGTCAAGTGTGCACCTGGACCTTTTATAACCAAGTTGGAACCTTTCTTCATAATCTTCCAAGGATTCATCACTTCCCATGGTCATTCGGAGGATTTCTTCCTTGGTATCTTTTGACCTACAATAGTCTCGATATTTGTTATTAAAGGTTTGCTACATATAAGACCAAGTTGTGATGTTGTTTCCAGGTAACCCCATGAACCAATGTAATGCTGAATCCTTGAGGGAAGAAGGAAACAACTTCAACTTCTAATCATCTTCTGCATAGTCATAGGTTCGACAGATAACAACAAACTCAAACAAGAAGGTGCCAGGATCTTTTGTAGTCAATCCATGGAAGTGAGGTAGGGCTGAAGGGCTTATGTTTTTCATTTTAATGTACCTATCGGTTTCTCGGATGGGAAAGGTACCCTCTACTCTTTCTCCATTCCCCCTAACATTTCTATTCTTAGCCATTGTCTCAGGAGGGATGTTTTCTTCTTCTTCTTCCCATATAGGTTCTTCAAATATCTCTGGTTGTTCACCTAAAGGTTCTTATGGATCACTGCCACCAAAGAAGAGAGAAGGGTGGCTTTGTGATGTGGTGGGGTGTTAGGTAGGAGTTTCCCTAAATTATCTCTGTCCCTACGAGGCATGAAAGAAAATCTATTTTTCGGTGATTTTTAATTTTTTCTACTCGTACCTACAAAATTGAAATTGATTGAACAAACAAATTGCAACTACTGAAATGAAATTGCTGAAAGGAATTTGCAGAATTGAAATGAAAGAAGGAAATTACTAATCTACTTTTGTTGAAATGGAAATTGGAGAATTGAAAGGACTAATCTACTTTTTCCAAAATGGAAATTGCATAATTGAAATGAAAACAAGGAAATGTAGAAATTGAAAGAAACAACTACTCTATTTTTGCTGAAATGAACTACTTAGTAGAATGTTGCAAAATAAAAGAAAAGCAATGATCACAAAATACTCTGACGCTTCCCCGACAACGGTGCCAAAAAGTGGTGAGCACTAGTATTGCAGCAATAATGCTACAACTCTTGGGGCTTCCTACTTTACTTTTATCAACCAGGTAGTTTGCAAGAAACTTGGAAGCGACGATGTTATATGTACAAGTAGTACTTCTTACTGTAGGTTGTCACTTGGTCAGCTGGTGAAAGATCACTAGGAGCTCAAGCCAACTTCTATGATTTCCAAAAGAAGCTTTATGTGTGATGAAAGAAGGGAAATCTTACTCTACAGAGGCTATATGTGTGATGAAAGAAAGGAAAGCTTACTCTACAGAGGCTACTCTATTTGCAGAAAGGAAAAGAAGACTGAAATGTAAAGTAAACCTCTCAAAACCTAATTAACCAACTAACCCTACTTTTGTAGAAAGGGAGATGAAAAACCATAAAATGAATGCCATTACCTACTTAGGAATTAAACAACTTCTATTCAAGCTATTTCTAGGAGGAAATGAGAAAAAAACATCTTTCTGGGTTTTCATGTATTTTATGTGAAATTGTCATGCATGTAATTTATTTGTTTGTGGATGTGGTAGAGATTAGGTGGCGATGGAGGGTGACTTTGGAGTTTTCAGAGGTGTAAGAAGGTGTGGATGTGTCCTAGGAGGCCTCTGGTAACCTTCTAGAGGCTTTCCCTACAATTAGACTTCAAAAAGCCACCTACAGGAATTTCTACAGGAGGCTACATGGGATCTACACGAGGTCTATAGGAGAATGTCGAGAGCTATTTTAGAGTTTTTGGAGGTGGGAAAATGGTTTGAAAGGATAGTTGAAGGCTAGAAGGATATCTTAAGGTGTCTAAGGTCCATCTAGAAGGATTATAAAAGAGAGAGGTGGTTGGATGTTTTGATGGAAAGGGAGGAAAGTTTATGAGAACAATGCAGACAATTAGGGAAGATTTATGAGGGGATGTGAATGACCTGTGGAACATGTAGAAAATAAAGATAGTGGTGGCTAATTTATTGACTTATTATAAGCAGATATGTACTACAAGAGAGCTACAAATCAAACACTGAAACTAAGCAAGCAAAGAAACTAGCTGCACAAAAAAAAAGAAATGTATTTGATGTTAACCTAAATTCTGATCCAAGAAAATAAAATATTGAACAATGCTATATGTAAAGGAAAGCATGAATGGAGATTTATTCAAAAAACAAAAATTAGCATGACAAAATAGATCTGAAGCAAACCATTAACCTCTAAATCAAACTACAACACTAGAAATTGCATGGAGAAGGAAAATCTATGTTTTTGTGGCAGCAAGAGGCTCTTGACCTCAGTTCATGGTCCCAAAGGGAGGAAAGGAGGTCAAGGCTCTATTGATTGCCTTTTTGTATCTTCTTCCTATCACTACTCAACCTACTTTAGAAAACAGAATGGAAACAACTATGTAAATCACCAAAAGCAACATATTCTAACCAAGGAAGAAACCTATCTAACAACAACTAATTCATAAACTGCAACAAAATATATAAATAAAAAACAAGAGGTGATGGGTAACTTGATTTGGGCCCTAAACCAAGAGCTTCAGCCCTCTGAGGTAACTCAGTGCTAGAAAAGAAAAGATTTCATCTTCATTAACAAAGTAATGGTCACATTACATAAAACCGTCCACGGAAGTAAGCTTGAAATGAGCTAAGAAAAAGCTGCAAAAAAAGTGTGAAAATTTGACTAACATCCAACAACCTAATGAGGCCCTAGGCCTCTCTACTTATACAACTGGGTCTTCCAACAAATCCCTTAAAATTAGGGAGGCCCAGCTCCCATAATTTGAGTTAGGCAACAGTTATACTCCACTTGATTGGCTCCCTCTTTGATGCATTGATGTGCCTACTTGTGCTCTGAGCTTTCTGAAGGAGAATTCGAAGTAGGGAGTCATAAATGAGGGGAACATGCTCCTATAAATATTCTCCCCTATTTTCTTTGAATATTTACTGCCAAATGTTCATTAATCCTTTGACTTTGTCTCCAAAATTGACCAAAAATCTGCATTAAGCACACATTAGACTTCAAGGCATAATGGCCAACCCAACTCACTCTATTAGCATGAATATAATAAATAGCATGCAATAAACTAATGAGAATGGTGGATTAAGCTAAGTTAGGAGGCCAAATGATCCCATATAGTTACCCATTTATGGGGCTCATCACTATGCTGAATAATTTATTAAAACCTAACATAGTCTAACCCTTCATTCAATATGCATGTATCGGGACTTTAGTCAACCCTATCCTTCATATATGACTTTATTTAAACCTTTATTTTAAACCTTCCTATAGGGACATTATAACTCCTCATAACCTTCGTTAACCCTTTATTCGCATATATATAGCCTTCCCCTCTTTAACATCGGTTATGTATATGTTAACGCATAAAACCTTCCATCTCCACACTATTTTCCATTATAAACCCTTTTCAAAGGAATTCAACTATAAAAAATATATTTTCCGCCTTGGTACAACCTATGCACGTTTTCCGATGCATGCCTTTATCGCAATCGGATATTAGCTCTCCATGGTCACACTACACACTCTTTCTCCTTTTCTAATATCCGATAACACAATATAAGATTCCAAATATTATTAACAGCACCCAGATAACTTATCGGGTATGCCCATCACATGTCGCATTACTCACCTCCGATCCCGATTAGTGCTTCATCAGTGATGGGTGTATCGACCATCACAACATCACAATTCTATGGTCCGCAGTTGCTTTCCCTTGCGATCTCTGATTTTCGATTAGATCGCCACCATTGATATGGTTCTGATCAAACAGTCCCCGATCAATCAGTGATCACTCATCGCACTTGTCCAAGCCTGGTTCCAATAATTTCAAAAGGATTTTGGCGATGCAATTTAATCTTGATCATTCCATAGCATCACTTAGGCTCTCCAATTGGTTCTACTTCTCTTTACAATCCTTTGTATCATCTCCTCCTCTGTGTATTCACCGAACTTCGCAATGACTCTACCTCTTTGCGTTCATTGCACTTCACCTGCATAAATATATATATGCACTTCTCTGATACACTCAATTCATCATTCATTACTTAATCATGCACTTATATAGGGTTTGAATTAATCTTTTTATATATATTTACAAACAACTAATTACAGAATGAAAACTCCGTCTCTATGGCCTGATGTTCTAATATGGGTGGCCTTTGTTTACACTCTGCCCGTAGGCTTAAAACTACACTCTAGCTATCTATCTAGCTTGTATAATTTCTTACTTTCTAACCTTTGTCTTTGCCTTTTAGGCTTATATTTATACAAAGGGATTCTAAAACCAATTTCTAGTTTAGATCCATAAACTCCTCAACAAAATTCATAAATCTCTTCCTTATTCCTAAAACTCCTCTCTAATCCATAAATTCATGAACTCCTAACCTCAGATTTACAATTAATTCTCAATCCTGTCATCACTCAACTACCTTAAGTCTCTCATGTTCTTCTACATTCGAGAACATTTACAATTATGCCTCACAATATTCAATTAAACCCTATTCTCATTAAAATCACTCAAAACCCTTAATAATTACATTAATTCAACATTTAGGAAACCAACTTCTTTAAAACACAAGATCCCTTATGTCTACTAAAATACATTATTATCCTTGAGCTAAATGTTCCTGCATCAGAGTCCCAAAGTAGAAAATTTTCATGATCTCCTGATCATGTGTCTCCATATGTTGTTAGAAAGCCTTCAAGGTCCCAAACTTTAGTTTGTAACTGTCTAAAATCTCTGCACCTTTGTTGTTGTTGTACTTCTTCTATTTTCTATTTCATATTCCTCTCCTTGTCAATTAGGTTCATACTCTAATTGATCATGCTTCCTGCTGCTATCATTCTCCTCCATATGGATTGTTTCATCATCAACTGCCATAATTCTTCAATCTTTATCTCTAGTTCATCCTTGGACTGGTCCATATTCTTCCTCTTACTTCTTCCTCTTTCTCTTTGCTTCAGGTTGTTGTTGTTGTCCACTAAATGTTGAAATTGTTGTTGGTTACTTTCACTTTGTAGTTGTTGGTTTACTTTTTCTTCTACTTTTACTCTTGCTACCATTGTAGACATTGCTCTTTCTCTTGCTCCAACTTTTTGTTTGAATCCTATGCTTACTGCCTCACTTTCATCTTTACCCTCTTTCATGATTATTTATGTCTGCACTGAATCATGACTTTCTAGCATTTTGTCCACTAATTGAGCATCTCTGTTCCATGGATTAAATTCTTCCATAGAATCTTCTTCTTTCATTTTTATTTGGTTGTTCATCTATGTCAAATTTCTTCCACCATCTGCAACTAAACCTGCACTCACAAAACAATCATTAAAATAAAAAACATAAGGCTTTTGTACCTTTTCCTCCTTTGGCAAAAATTTAGTTTGTTGCTTTCTCTTCTCCTCCTCTATCAGCACACCAGTATGTTGATTTGAATTCTCAAAATAATTCATGAGACTGTGAACTAGTCTCTCCTCCACACCATCTTTTCTAATGATGTCTTTCTATCCCTATCTGTTGTAGTGAACTTCTTCATTCTCATTCAGTTCTTACTTTACAATTTGAACACTTAATATTTGATCTTCTAGCCTTTACTCCAAAAGACTTAACTCTTGCCACAAATTTTCCATATGACTTGGAATTTCTCCCAAAATTTTTGTACAATCCTCACTATATTCTTCTTTGTGACAAACATAACTTATTGACACTATTTCTTCATTCTCGATTAGAATAAAATTTTGATCCTCCATGTCTTTGATAGTTTTAGATGTTTATCCATCACTCCCCCTTTGATCATTTAAGAAAATAAATTCCACGTTATTCTCTTCAATAGCAAATTTCTTATCGTAGGACACAACTATATCATCCCCATTGAAGATATTTCCTCCATTAGTCATGGAATTTATGAATTCCTTTTGTTGTAATAACTCAACATGATGTTCATTTGAATTGTAGTCATCATCATACTTTACCTAGCAATTTTCAGCTTCATTCAAGACATTTCCATAAAATGGTTTATCTTCTGTAGTAGCTGCATTCATACACAACATGTCAATTGTAAAACCACGAGACCTCATCATCTCATTTGATGATTCAATCACAAATTCCTCCTGTTGTTCCAAGTCCTTTACATGACTTCGAAATATTTTAATTTTCTTCTCCTCAATCTCATCAAGTCCTTTACTTGATTGATTGATATCCTTCTCTACTTCCTCTTTTCAAACATAATGTATATTTTTCCTGTCTTCTTCCCTCTTTATGACAATATAAACAAATTTTCATTCTTTATATGTTTCACTTATAAACATACACAAATTATTATATTTAAAATCATCAGACCTTTTGGTCTTGCTTCAAGTTTCATTCTTCAAGTTTTCATCTTCACCTAGAACTTCACCCTACTCTAGTTCACAAATGGAAACTTCCATTTCCAATTCAGCTTCTGTGAGTTTTTCCATCAGCCACCTTACTTGCCTCCGTTGTAGCCTTCTCTGCAAATTATGCCACTTCACTGGCTTCTTCTTTAATACCCAAATTTGTCTCTGGCTCTCCTCTAGTATCATCATCAATACATCCAGTTGTTCTTTCATCTCTGCAATTTCTTTGTCAATTTTCTCTTGACTCATTCTCTTGCCATTTGTCTTGGCATCCTCTTTCTTCATATTATTTCACCTGTGGTCTTCCTCAGAAGCTCTGTTATGACTATCAGTAGCCATCTTCTTCTCTATCTTCTGAGCTCCTCCCTCACTCACTATGAGTTGCATTAAAGCCTATGAAACAACAAGTCCTCCTTGTTGCAACTTACCCCGCCAAGATTTCCTTTGTACTCAGTCTTTTGGCAAGCACTTGGTTCTTTGTCTCTGGAACCTCTTTTGAGCACTTCTCTCTGCTCCTTCTAGGCTCCAACTTATCTGCACCTTCTCAAGAACACAATTGTCCTCTTGTATTTCAATCACCATGAAATACTTGTTTCTGACAATTTCTTCTTTCGCTTAGAAAGTCTTACCAGCTTCCTTCATTACTTAGAAATTCTACCCACATCCTTTGTGGAATTACCTTTGTGATATGCAACAATACCTTTGCAGTAACAAGTCTCCTCTTTGCTACATATGCCTCACTAAGTTTCTCTCCTTTGAGCTCAGTCTTTTAGCATCTCTCTGATTCTTTCCTTTGGAACCAATTGAGCACTCCTTGCTCTAGGTTTGTTGTAATCTTCTCACCTCCTTATTTTGCTACCTGTGTATGAATATAACAATCACATATTCTCCAATATTCAAATCAAATTAAATAAATCCTACCACCTCACCTTCAAGATCTCTGCATGATCTTGTTCCTCCATTCTACCTATACTTTGAGTGGATTGTCCTCTATTTCTTGCATCTGCTACACATCACCTCTGTGTACCTTTTATTTGTAATATTAGAATCTGATCCCCTCTGCTTGCTCTTGGGCACCGAATCTGGCTATCTTTGTCTCGACTTTTATCATCCTCTTTTACCCTTTTTATACTTATTTACCCATGTTGGTATGCAAAACATATGAGGTAAATAGCCCTAGCTTGTCCAATTGGAATATTTTAATTAATGAAGTAAAGTAACAGAGTCTTATCTATTCAGAACACTAAATTAAATGTTTGACCGCATCGTGGAGAACAGGAACCCTTGCTTCAACATTTTGCAACGAATCTGGTAATGGCCAGCCTTGACGAGGCCACGCAGCTATAATGACGATCCCCTGGAACTATTCTTGGTCCTTTTCTCTAGCTTCATCATCTGGTGTTGGTGCCATTCCAACTAATGTATATTTTTTCATATGTGGTTACCGTGTTTCAGGGAGATATGTTATTCCCCTACTGTGTATAAAAGAAAGAATGTTCTTGTAAATGGGGATTCCCCAATCGCTATTGTAATTATCTATTCCAGATTAACAAAATACCATTTGTTTTGTTGTTCTAATCTTTTCTGTGGATAATGTAGCCCTGATCAAAGAGCTGGGCCCACTCTTCTGATCAGGTTTTGTGTCTTTTTGTGTACATTATTTATTAGTTTAAGTTTGCTATTACAGTTTTTTATTTCTTGTCATTATTTCTATAGTTTTGTAATTCATTTACTCTTACAATCATGTTTTGAATCTAGCAACGAACCCTTGGTTGGAATAGATTGTGTTCTTGCCCCTGCATATACCTTGCGCGTTGCCTTCAAAGGATACACACGTGGATTGATAAATTAATGTCGAAACAGGGTGAATAATCGTTCATACCTGGACTCCAACATTTTGGCACCATTTCCAGGGAGGATAACAAGGTGAAAATAATGATCCAGACCAACCAGAGGGTCAATCTCGCATCCTAGGGCGAGAACAAGTTTTCTCACTCTGCTTCAGGTACTGAGTGTAGGTGTTCTTTCTGTTTGTTTATTTTTTCTTTTTTATTTATTTTGGGCCACCCTCTTGTCATGGGGAGGGAGGAGTCTTTTGACACCCTGCTCCAGGACCTGAGTTGGATTTGTTGGAAATAATACTAAGAGGGGGGGTGAATCAATATTATCAAGTCAAATATGTTCAAACTTAGATGTACGCTACTTCAGATATGGAAACCAGCATATACGCGCAAGTGTGTCCACAACAACTAGCGTATATTCAGTAAACTTAAGATTTAATTAATCCATTTGAACTTTAATCAATGCATTAGAACTCTGTTAACCATAAGAACAGTAAACAGGTGCAGTAAACAGAACAGATCATCACACATATGAACATAAGATATAAGATGGAAACCCAATGTGGGTGAAAACCACCTGCTACAATGCTTCTCTATCTTCTTGATAATAAGAAACTTCCTTTTATAATATTTTTGTACTAGTGCAGTCTTATACCAGTATGTAGGCTTCTACCTGCAAAAGGCTACAACCTTCTCTTGTTCTCCAGCTTCTCCTAGAAAGGAGCTACAACCCCCTTAGCTCTTGTACTAGCTAACGTACTAGTACGTAAGTGATGACTTACAGAAGGCTGCAACCTTCTCTTTCCTTGAGGGACCATGTCTCATAAGTTTTTAGACTGGATCCATAAGTAACATCAATCAAACATAAAATATATCTGCATCAACCAATCCCCTTTGCACCAACCAAAACTGAATCAAACAATCACTTCTCTGAATGTTGTAACCAAAATATAGTAACAGTAAGCAAACAACAATCCTGAACCCAGAATACTATAGAAATAAACAGAAGTAGCTAAAACATATTATATGAGATGTACACTACTTCAAGATGAAGAACCTACATGCATACGCTTCTGTATTAAGGAAAACCAGCGTATACGCTATTTTGAATCACTGAACCAGCGTGTATACACACCTTTGCTATGCCAAACCTGCATACAGATCCATAAAAGATAATTTTCCCTTTTCAAATATTCAAACATCAGTTATACCCAGATTATCAGATTTATAGATTAAGTCATGTGCCAAATATAACAGTTCAAAATCACACAAAGGCACTACAATTCAAGCCTTAAGATCTTGACCCATCGATAGAACTTATCCTTCTTCTAGCGCTCAGGTTCCTCCCTGGTTTAGATCCAGCTATGCACCATAACCCAGTGACCAGTATTCTAGATCTTACTCTTCATAATATATGCAATGCTTGAGTGAATATATTTTCCTAATGATCTCCTTCCCCTTTTATAGTCTTAGGCCTTACACAAAACCATGGTCTAAAACCACTTAGAACCAATACTTGGGACCCAATACCTGGGTTTGACATTTTGGAAGGAATACCATGGTCCAAAAACCATAGGTCCAAATACCAGGGTCTAGATACCATGGACTAAAAACAATTTTTCCCACATGTACGCACTTTTCCTTGCATGAAAGTGCGTGCATATGCATACGTGCCCTTTCATCGGTGATCCCGCGTGTATACGTGCCTTGGTTAAGTGGAACCTGCGTATATCTCTTTTTCCTTTATTCTGAGAACCTAAACTGTGATATGTCATTTGAGTGACTTTCGATGAAGCGCAACACCTGTGTCATAGTTCGAAACCTGTGTCATAATGCCAAAAATCTCCCCCTTTGGACTGGATGGAAACCCCAGGTCACTCAAAGTCATTCTCCCCCTTTGTCATCAAAGGCAAAGGGTTATTCTCCCCCTCAGTACATGTTGAAATCTTTGCCCTGCTATGTTGTCCAAGCTCCTCCTGACTATAGGCAAGGGCTGCAAAAAGATGTTCTACAAGAAAGACATGACTCTATTCATTATAAATGACCTTCCTATCACCAAGGACTCATACATACATCCATCTCCCAACCAAGTGGGGATACACCAAAAGTTTACACATGATAAAACAAGAACATTACATCATCTATCCCAGGCATAGTGGGGAAACCAAAATAGGTCGTTACATGACCTTCATGATAAAAGATATATAGGAAATAGAGATAAAATATCTACAACAAGGCTATGATAGTCATCAACAACAATCATCAGTAGCATCTGTCAATCATCATTCAAACTAGCAACCATGTTCTCCCTCAACACGTATTCCACCTGAAACCAAAAAAAATTATGAAATCGAAGCAAGATCTTTTAAGATAATGCCAACAATGCATTATTAGAAGTATATGCTTCCCCTGAACCTGTGCCAGATGGTCTCCATCATACCCATGTCAGACTCTTTTCATCCTAAGTCTGGCCCATTATTTTTCTTCAAATCAACATATACATGACTATATCCACAAAAGTCGGCATATGTACATGAATTCTCCTCCTGAAACTCGCGTACAACCACTTTTCTCTGAAACAAATAAGTTTCAACAGAAAGATGATGCATCAACTACTCCCAAGTTTTGTCTGGGGTATTCAAATGTCTCCCTGGGCAGTGGTCTAGTGAATATATCAGCAACCTATTCCTTGGAGGGGATGTACTCCAATTTGACCTTTTGTTCAAGCACTTGTTCCATGAGAAAATGATATTTGATAGGTATGTGCTTGGTCTTTGAATGCATGACTGTATTCTTTGAAATACTAATTGCACTTGTATTATCACATAATATGGAGATAGGTGGCGTACAAGTGATTTGGAAGTCTTGCAAAGTTTGCATCATCCAAAGGAGTTGTGTGCAACAAGATGCATTAGCCACATATTCTGCTTTTGTTGTAGATAATGCAATTGAACTTTGTTTCTTGGTGAACCAAGATACTAATCTGGAACCCATAAAAATTGCACCACCACTAGTGATTTTTCTATCATCCACGCTTCCTACCCAATTTGCATCTATGTATGCGTGAAGTGTGAGATGTGTATCTCTAGGATACCATAAGCCATAGTTTTGTGTTCCCTGAAGATATTTGAAAATCATTTTAATTGCCTGGAGGTGTGCTTCTTTTGGATTTTCCTATAATCTTCCAACTATTCCGACTTCATGCATGATTTCTGGTTGGGTACCTATCAGATAGAGCAGACCACCAATCATGGATCTATAGGTTGGTTGATGTACTGATGCTGAATCATCATTTGCGTTGAGGTTGCATCCTGTTACCATAGGGGTACATACTGGTTTCAAATCTTCCATGCCATATTTCTTCAAGATCTTCTTGAGGTACTTAGTTTGTGATAGAAAGATACCGTCTTTGTTTTGTTGGACTTATAAACCAAGAAAATATGTGAGTGCACCAAACAAGGAAATTTCAAATTCTTTCTGCATCACCAACGCAAAGTTTTGACTCATGCCTTCTTCATTTCTACTAAAGATGATATCATCAACATACACAACAAGTATTAGCAATCTGTGATTATCAATTTTTATATATAGATTTCTATCTGTTGATCCTTTTGGAAAACCTTGTTGAAGGAGGTATTTGTCCAGACGATAATACCAAGCCCTTGGAGCCTGTTTAAGACCATAGACTTCCTTCTTACGTCTGGATACAAGTTTTGGATCATTTCTAAGGATGAATCCATCTGGTTGCTCAATATACACTTCTTCTTCTATGTGTCCATTTAAAAAGGTAGATTTCACATCTATTTGATATAATTTGAACTTTCGAAAGCTAGAAAGAGTAAGGAACATTCTTATGGCTTCATGTCTAGCAACTGATGCAAAGGTTTCTTCAAAGTCTATACCTTCTTGTTGAGCATACCCTTTACAAACAAGTCTGGCCTTGTTTCTAATAACATCTCCATTTTTTTCTGCTTGCTTTTGAATATCCATTTGGTCCCTATGAAATTCTTATCATTAGGTCTAGGAACCAATTCCCAAGTGTTATTCTTTTCAATCTTCTCAAGTTCCTCATTCATGGCTTTGACCCAGCAATCATCTTTTCATGCTTCTCTTACATTTTGTGGTTCAACGGAGGATAGAAATGCTAGATAGCTTGAAGCTTCTGTTATAGTTCTTCTTGTTTGAACACATGCCTCTTTCTGCCCCAAAATCTGAGTCTTTGGTTGATTTTTCCGTACGTACCTAGATGGAGTCTTTTCTTCTATTCTTATCTGTTCTTTTGGTGCCTCATAAGTTTCTTCTTCAACATTAGTCTAATCTAATGTTGAAATATAGTCCTCTTCATCTTCAAAATCTTCTATTTTTATCTGTTTTCAATTGTTGCCTTCTTCATCAACCACCACATCAATACTTTCAACAATTTTTCCAAGTCTTTTGTTGTAACACTTATATCCTTTACTCCGGGAAGAGTAACCAAGAAGAATTCCTTCATTTTCTCTAGGTTCAAACTTGCCAAGATTTTCATCAGTCCTTTTAATGTAACATTTTCTTCCAAAAACCTTGAAGTATTTTACTGTGGGAGCCTTACCATACCGAAGTTCATGAGGAGTTTGAGTGTTGTTTACTCGAACGTTTGTTTTATTGAGAATAGTAATAGCAGCAAATGCAGTTTCACCCCAGAAGGTTGCAGGGGTTCCAAATTCATCAAGCATAGCACGCGCCATTTGTTGAACCGTTCTATTCATCCTTTCCACTACTCCATTTTGCTGAGTAGTCCTTGCAGTAGAGAATTCCCTTCTTATTCCATGTTCTTCACAAAATTCAAAAAATTCATCTGAGGTAAATTCCCCTCCTTGATTAGACCTGATGCATTTGATTCTGTGACTTTATTCATTTTCAACCAAGGCCTTGAAAGCTTTGAACTTTTTGAAAGCTTTGTCTTTGTGTTTCAGAAGTCATATCTAACACATCTTGGAAAAGTCGTTAATGAAAAATATAAAGTATTCTTCTCCTCGAGGTGGTTTTTTCCTTGATGGACCACATAAATCAGTATGGACAAGTTCAAGTGGCTTACTAGCTGATCCTTCCTTCTCAGGGAAATTAGTTCTGGTTTGCTTACCAAACTGACATGATTTGCATATTGTATTGTCTGGAATTCTGATGTCTCGGAGATCATGAACCGCCTGTATTTGCATGCTTTACTTATCGGAGACAAGCTTACATGCCCCAATCTTCTGTTCTATAGCCAACATTCATCATTCTTGCTTAGATAGCATTGTTTTTGTCCCCCCTTGAGTATGTACAAATTATTTGGGCTTCTTATGCCTTTGATCACTGTTTCTCCTGTATCAAGTTCATGAAAAATACATCCATTTGATCGAAATATTACCGCATTTCCTTGATCACATATTTGGATAACACTCAATAGATTATGGTTTAAGCCATCAACGTACATAACATTTCCATCTTTGAATTTTTCTTTCAAAAGTATAGAACCTTACCTTTTATGAGTGCAGGTGTGTCATTTCCGAATGAGACCTTCCTTTCCTTCTAAGGCTCTATATGACTGATGTTTTTTTTTATCACCTGTCATATGTCTCAAACATCCACTGTCAATGTACCACTGGTTTTCCTATCATTCCGCATATAAGGCTATACCACATCTTTCTGGTTGCGGTTATTTCTTTCTCCATGTTTTGGGGCCCAGTGAAGGCTGCTCCTTCTGAGATGTTTGCCAAAACTTACTCCTACATTCAAAATCTTCATGACCGAAGTTGTTACAAATAGAGAATTCTATTTCATTTTCAAGAGAAGAAAAGTTATTGTAGGTCCTCTTAATGATCCCAGTCATGCTCCTTTGATTTTGTGCTTCTCGAGCCATGATGGTCTTGTAGGAAACACATTGAGTAGCTCTGTGTCCAAAGTTATGACATGAAAAACATTGGCCATTAAAGAAATTCCTGCAATTATCAAATCTACCATCCAGGTGATTGTAGTTTCCATTGACATTAATTCTTGAGGCAACTTGAGAATGATTTACCTATGGTTTGTTGTACATTTTGTTCATCCTTGAAGTAGTTTGACCCTGATTTACTTGGTGATCTGTTTCATGCCTTTGTTGATGATTGTCAACCTATTCACTTCTCATTGTTGCATCACGATAACTTTTGGAGCTGGATGGCTTCTATGCTTGAGATGCTTCTTTAGTATATCCAAGACCTATCTTGATTAGAGGAGAACATTGCACTTTGATAATCTCATCTAAAGTTTCAGATTCTTTAGCAAATCTAAGATTAAGAGCTTTTGTTTTCTCAATATCTTTTCTAAGTGCCACAATTTCACATTATCTTTTCATTGTTTTTTTCCCTTTCAACAAGTTGGAATGTCAGAGAATCTATGATCATATTATTTTCTTCTAAACAAATTTTAAGTTTATAAATTTCTTCATAGAGATCATATTCATATTTAACATCCAAGAAATCATCATCTTCAAAAGCCATCAAACTCTATAATCATTACCATATTCATCTTCATCACTATTTGAAAGTCCATCGATCTCTTCATGTGTTTAATAGCTCTTCCTACTTCATTCTATTTTCTGTTCCATTTAACTGGTTCCTTACCTTTATCAAGCTTACCTTTATGAAGACATTTGGTTGCATAGTGACTAACTCTCCCACAAGAAAAAACTTTGGAAGGTAGCTTACCTCTGAATCTTCCAAAAACCCATTGAAGGTTCTTGACAAAGTTTGATTCTTCCTCTTCTTCTAATGTATGCCCTAACTCATTGTATTCTCCTTTTCTTGAAGCTTTGGATGCGGCTTCTCTCATGTCTAATGATCCCCCTTTTCGCATTTCGAAAGTAGTTAGGATTACGTGCAACCGTGACATAGTAATACTCTAAAGATTTTGTTTTTTCTTGTATGGCAGAAACTTTTGATTCAAACTTAGAAAACAAAGATCTTAGAACTTTTTCAACTAGAGTAACTTCTTTTATCTCTTCACCCAAGTTTTTCATGTTATTAACAATCTCATCTATACATAAGAAATAATTAGCCACACTTTCATCATTGTGCATTTTGAGAGTTTCATATTGAATTCTGAGAGATTGTACTTTTGCACGTTTTACCTGATCGTCTCTTTCATAGCTTAGAATGATCTTTTCCCATATTTCTTTGGAGGTTCTGAGCTGCATAACTTCGACGAATTCTGATTGAGATAGACTCCCCAATAGAGTATTGACAACTTTTGCATTTGTTTCATACTACGTTTTACGTGCTGTATCTGTAGGACTTGCCGATGGGAATGTGTATCTTCCTTTCACAATATCCCAAAATTCTGCACCAAGAGCTTGAAGATAGGTTGTGGTTCTTACCTTCCAATAGATGAAGTTTCTCCCATCAAAGATTGGTGGCCTGATGGATGCCTCCCTTTCACAGTTACTCATGATGATAGATCTTCCTTCAAGCAATCAAGCTTCTTTTGAAGGACCGAATTTGATACCAATTGTTGGAAATAATACTGAGATGGAGGGTGAATCAGTATTATCAAGTCAAATACGTTCAAACTTAGATATACACTACTTTAAATATGGAAACTAGTGTATATTTAGTAAACTTAAGATTTAATTATTACATTTGAACTTTAATCAATGCATCAGAACTCCATTAACCATAAGAACAGTAAAAAGGTGTAGTAAATAGAACAGATCATCACACATATGAACACAAGATATAAGATGGAAACCCAATGTGGGTGAAAACCACTTGTTGCAATGCTTCTCTATCTTCTTGTTAATAAAAAACTTCCTTTTACAATATTCCTGTACTGGTGTAGTCTTATACCAGTATGCAAGCTTCTCCCTGTAGAAGGCTACAACCTTCTCTTGTTGTCCAGCTTCTCTTGGAAAGGAGTTACAATCCCCTTATCTCTTGTACTAGCTGATGTATTAGTACGTAGGTGCTGACTTATAGAAGGCTGCAACCTTCTCTTTCTTCGATGGACCACGTCTCATAAATTTCCAGATTGGATCCATAAGTAACATCAATCAAACATCAAATATATCTGCATCTACCAATCCCCTTTGCATCAACCAAAACTGAATCAAACAATCACTTCTCTGAATGCTATAACCAAAATATAGTAACAATAACCAGACACCAATCTTGAATCCAAAGTACTGCAGCAATAAACAGAAGTAGCTAAAAAACATTTTATGAGATGTACACTACTTCAAGATGAAGAACTTTCATGCATACGCTTCTGTATTAAGGAAAACCAGCGTATACGCTATTTTGAATCACTGAACCAACGTGTATACGCACCTTTGCTATGCCGAACCTGCATACAGATCTATAAAAGACAATTTTCCCTTTTCAAATATTCAAACATCAGTTATACCAAATTATTAGATATATAGATAAAGTCGTGCGGAAAATATAACACATCAATCACACAAAGATACTACAATTCAAGCCTTAAGATCTTGATCCATTAATAGAACTTATCCTTCCAGGTTCCTCCTTGGTTCAGATCTAGCTATGCACCATAACCCAATGACCAGTATTCTAGATCTTACTCTTCATAAGATATTCAATGCTTGAGTGAATACCTTTTCCTAATGATCTCCTTCCCCTTTTATAGTCTTAGGCCTTACTCAATACCGGTCTAAAACTACTTAGAACCAATACTTGGCAGCCAATACCTCGGTTTAACATTTCGGACGAAATACCATGGTCCAAAAACCATAGGTCCAAATACTAGGTGTTAACACTCAAGTTGTTCCCCAAAGTTGTAGGAAAGGGAATACGGTCGAGGTAACCATAGACCAATCTTTTAGATACAGGTTCTAGCCAATCTGCATCCAGAAAGGGCTCTCTCTTTATAATTTAGCTTTGTTTTAGGTATATTAGGCTAGTTATGAAGTACAAGGGTTTTGTTTCGAGTTTGGTTGGAAGGAGGGGGACTCAATAGCACAGTGAGGTAAAACTGAAACATTTCAGTCCATTGGGCATGGTGGAGTCAAAGAAGGATGGCTTCCTGGGTTAGGTTTCTTTCCAGAGGATTTATCATAGAGAAAGGTACTCGAATATGGAACAATTTATAGGTTGGAATCAGATGGAATGGAGTCAATGGGTGAAGGGAAATTAAGAATCCTTCATCATGTTGACAAAGGGAAAATGTATGATTACTGCTAAGGAGAAATTAAGAATTCCTTAGCTAATAGTCAAGATAAAAGAAGCAGGAGAAACAGAAGCAATTAAGAATTCACTGTTTATGCTCATTCTGAAGAAAACATTAATAATAACAGAGACTGAACACAGAGTGAAAACAAGCAAATTCTGAGTTATTCTTTTTCTCTATTATTTAGATCATGAAGCATATATGATATAGTAAACACAGAAAGTGTAAGACACAAGTTAGAAGGGACTTATTGATCCATAGAAACGATTCAAGAATTCTGTAACATGGTCCTTAGCATCAATTCTTCATCCGGTGAGCTCAACCAAAATGGTTCCAACAACTTCTTTATTTCCAAAATTGTTCAGTATTACAGTCAAAACTATGAACATGCACTATCAACCAACCAACCCCAACTACTTCGTCTGGGGGGTATTTATACAAAAATTTCAATATATCTTACAAACTATTTGATAGAGATAATATCTACTGACAATTTAATGCTTCTTTTACATAGATAGAGACAGAGAGTCTCGAAAATAGGGAGACAATAAATAGATGCAATAAATTCATGCTATGCTGGTTGATCCATCTTTATGAGATGTACTAGAGGTAGGTGTTGTAAGTTGGTTCCCTGCTATCTTCTACTAATCCTTTGTGTTGGTTATTCTACCTTAGTTGGATTTTCTTTAACTTTGATGTGATGCGCTTTGAACCATGTGAATGTGATTCATTCATTTTTTCTGCATTATAGTAAATGGTCCAACATTTTGCATTGACCAAAGATAATTTATAGGATCTCTAACATGTTTTTCCACCATTTTGGTCCTAGTAATTTATGTCTTTGCAGCTTCCTCAAAGTTTCGTCAGTTTTTGTGTACCTAAAGAAATTAGGTGGGATGGTGAACAGATGTTTTACCTCATGCTCTATGTAGAATAGATTTTCCAGGCTGTCATAAAGGGACTGGCCAGATGGAAGTTCCTTCTCTCATGAACTGCTTGAAGATGCATTAGCTTGATTAGCAACATATGTATTTAATTTATGTACATAGTCCTCATGCTTCATTAGACGATCATTACTTCCCAAAGGACCTGGCAAACCTTTTTGATGCAAGATTGTAAATTTTCCTGTGAAAGAATCAAACTCTACCTACATGTCCTGGCATCCTCTCTCCAAGTTTTGAATTAGAGTTCTCATGGTTAGAACTCTCTTGATATCCAGTGCTTGCAGTTCTTCACTAGTCTTGGTGTTCAAAAAATGTATCAGCATGTTAGCTTGCTTAGGCATCTCTCCCAATAAGGCTCTTGTTTTCTAAATTTCCACTTGGGCCACTCCTATCAAATCAATCTGTTCATAAATGGTTCGGATAGACCTCCACATATCACTAAGGGATTGAGTGATGTTGGTCCAAAAAATTCCTCTGATTTCTGCCAGAGGCTTATCCAGAGAGATCATTCTCTAAGGCTCTTACTTTGTTCTCCAATGCTTTGATCTCCCTTGTTTTCTCTGCCACATTCATCTTGGATTTATCATAGCTCTGTTCAACCTTTGCCAATTTTTCTTTGACTTGCTTCATCTCTGATACTTGGAGTTTCAAATCCTCCAAGGATTTTATTAATTGATCTGCAGTCATAGCTGTACTGTTGCCCAATGTTGTTGTTGTTGCTGAGGTACCTGTGGTGATTTCTGCTATTGATGCCGGGAGAGTGAGAGGTACTGTTGTTGTAACTATAGGAGGGGCAGTTGTGACTGTTGGAGCTACTTTAGGTGGCTGGGAGGTCGACTCTCCCTGCTTCTCTTGTAGTGCTTTCTCCAATGCCTACTCTGTCTCACTCAATCTCTCATTCAGCCTCATGAGCAGGTCCATCATGTCCTCCTCTGACTTCTGTTGTACAACTTATGTAATTTGTGGATGCATAGTAGGAGGTAGTTTTAATTGTTTCCTGAGGGTAGCAATGTCCTCTTCCTTCTTCTTCATCAATGCCTTTATGCCTTTGGCATCTTTGGAATCATGTCCCAGTTCAATAATAATATCTCCAAGGATTTGATCCTGTTGTCCTTGGAAGATCCAGATGAGCATAGGTGTTGTTCAATGAGTTCTACAATTTGTGAGCCAGCATTGCTTTATGTGCCAGTGTGGAGTAGACCATCTCTCCAATTTCTTTATGCAGCTCAATTTGGTCCAGAGGATGAATGTCTTTGGCAAGGACCTCCAGATTTGTTCTGATGTAGTCAACTGCTGATTGTGGTTGTTGCACTTTAGGTTTAAAGTGGCTCAAGATCATTTTTCATTCTTTAATGTCATATGCAGACATTAACATTTGCTGGTTGGTGGGGGCCATCTTGAGAAACTGATTATAAAGTTGCAGCATCAATGGGTCATTCTAGGCCTTTATCTCTGTGAATGTTCTTTTGATATCAGAACCTTGCTTGCTTTGAAGCGTAGTGGATGAAACTTCTACACTATGCTACCTTTCTAGGTCCTGCCTATGAGAGGTGGTGGATGTTTCTATCACTCAATATGTCTGTGGGCTGGTTGCCCTCTCATCTCTTAGAATTTCTATTGTTTCTTCAATGATTTCCTCTTCAGATAGAGGATTGAGTCTTTTCCTTTTTGCACCTGGCTATTCTGCAGGTCCACTACTGGGTGTGGCCTCTTCTCTGTCTCTTTTCTTTCCATTTTCCTCATTTAGAGGAGTCTGTAATGCTGGTATCTATGGTTCTTTGGTTTGGACCGAAGGAATTTGCCCCTGCTAATCAGTCATTGCTTTTTTCTCCGTGTCTATCACTTCCTTGCCCTTTGATGTCCCTGTAGCTGGTGTAGTGATTTCTTGTGTAGGATGCTAAGAAGTTGCAACGGAAGATGTGTCAACTCCTGTATGTTGAGGCAGCTTGAAAATTACCTGTCCAAAAGAGACCAGGTCAAGGGTCTTTTCAAGATCTTTCATGGCTTGTTCCATCACTTCTTGCTGAATAAGCTATTCTATTAATGTACCCTCTACCTACTCATCCTGATTAGAAACTTGCTTTATTTCATGGATCCTAGAATGTTTATAGGCCGATAGCCCATTTTTTACTTTTATGACACTTATAAAGGCATTCAGGTCATATGGTACCCACTAGAAACTTTTCTTCAATTTAAGATCTGCCCCCAATATCCTATCAGCATCTTCCCATGCTTCCCTCTTGTTAATGATGAAAGGGCCTAACTGGTTTTTTATTCTTAGCTGGGCCTTTTTCTTTTCACTGCAAAAGTGAGTTAAAAATCTACATTGATAAGTTTCGTGAAATACTCCAGTGAAAATAGTCTCATAGGCATATATTTCGGCTACTTATAAGGGCACAACTCAGCCATATATTCTGATTTCGGTGTGATTCTGGTAGAGGTACTAGTCACCTATTTTGTAGTTTCTGGAGAGCTGTAAAGTCTTCTACATATCACTAGAGAGTCTAGGAGGAGGGGCTCTCATCAGTAGAGAGGAGACTAAATGTATAAAAAATTCAATGAATTCACAATAGGTATAAGGGGAGTCACAGACATTGTGTAAGGCTGAGGTCCAAAAGATCACAGATCTCCACTCTCCTTTAGAATCAAATTTTCTGATGGGAAACTGAAAAATGTTTAGTTGATAATACAGAAACAGATGATATATTTAAGATGTGTACTTGAAGAATCCTTCTCTGTCTAGACTCATGAATTGGTCATGGATCTTGTTGGCAATGAAAGTAGCATAATCATATTTAACAGCAGGGTGTTGTCCTAGAGTAAACATGGACAACAAAACTAAGGTGGTCTCATCAACATATTCACTTGTCCTAAATCCCAAGACATAGGATATCATATCAATAATGAATCTTCTAGCTTCATTGAACTAGACATGCAGATAGGGAGGTGGGACTTTGGGCTGGCAATCTGGTCTCATAAACGTTTGAGCAAAGAGGAGCCAGAGGCTGAGTGGGTTTGAAGTATAACATCTCAATGATGGACTTGGGAGTTATATAAAAGTGGATAGTTCTAGATGGAGTCTTAACTGCTCTCTAGGTAGGTTCATAATTGGCACAGCATAGGTGGATAATATCTAGGATAACATTGACTGAGGGGAGGTAGTACATGGGAAGGTTGGATTCCCATATTCCATAGAGATCAGAGTTACTTTGGTAACTGTTCCTAATTTCAAAAAATGCCTAGAGGTCGTTTTTGTCACTAGTTAAGTCTTTGATTTGAAAACCTTTGTCAGCCAAGGGTAACCACTCCAGGTCTTTGGGAGCAATGTTCAGGGTCATCGGAGCTTCCATGCCTGGTTACTTTGTTTTCAACTGGAGGTCAATTTTCTAGGAAAAACTGGTCTAAACAGCGGTTCTGGGTATATTTGTATTAAGGCAGGAGGCTGAATTTAACTTGAATTTGGCTCCTTGGGAAAATTTACAGAGGAAGACTGAAATTTACAGGGTTTGGGAAGAGAATTGAGGTAAATACCTGACTTTAAAGGTGAACTATGTACTTTACAGGCTGCAGGACGAGCTGGAGAGTAGGATGTTAAACTTTGTTGGTCGGGTGGCAGACTGTAAGCTTTGAGCAATGAACTAGACGTACTTTCGCATGCAACAATTTCGTGGAAAAAACAAATGAAAATGGGTGAAAAGGAAATTTTCACGAGTTTTAACAAAAATTGGGCTTCGCAGGGCTTTTTGGTCGGATGACGACATTGGGATGTGACGTTTTGTCATGACGCAGGGGTACGGGACGCTGATGTGGAGGTGACGTGGTGATGACGTCAGCGGGTGGGGTTAACGGGAGGCCGGTAAGCGGTATCGGCTCACACCACTTATGAGCTGAAACGGTTTTGGGCGGAGGAGCCACGAGCATGGCGGGAAGGCACCACCTATCCTCAATACAGTGGCAATACCATAGTTCCTTGGTCGATAAACTACAGATGGAGGGGGGGGCGCGATATGATCTGGAGGCGTTCGATGGTAGGGCGCCCATCAAACGGTTGGTGCTCTTTAGAGGCAACGAAGGGTTATGGCGTGGGGCCCATTCAATATTTTAAAGTTTTATCACACGTCGGGTCATTTACCATTGGTTCGTGAGGTTGCAGGCTTGGTTATTAATTAACCAAAAGTTAATTAATCCCATGGTTGCACATATAGGGTTATGGTTCTTAACAGGTTTCGAATAAACCTGCTAATCCATCTTTGAACAGAAATTTCACAGTCTTATGGTTATAATAAACTGGGGTAGGTATATTAGGTATTTAGGGGTTTTTAGTATATTAACAATATATGGGAAAGGGGAAATAAGTATAGGGATATATATAATAATTTTAAGTGCTAATATGCGATATGTACTGAAAATGAGTGCTAAGTGAAATGTTAAGAAAATTAGGCTAAGGGAATGAAAAAGGTTTTACACAAGAAATGTGGCTTCTTCTCCTAAAGTAAGAATGTGGTTTTACTGAGGCTTTTTCATGAAATGGAGTGATTTAGGAGTATTGAGCAGATCCCAATATCCTTGGGGGGAGGTTAGTAAGTGATTTTGGGAGATGTGTGGAGGGAAGTTAGACATACCTCACTTGATTTGTAACCAAACAACTGCCATGGTACTTATGATAACAATAAGATGAACATCTTTAAGGGAAAAAATTAACCATAAGCATGCTTCTGCAACACCTAAACTGCCTACCTAGCCTATTGTACCTAGCATTTTTTCTTCTTTTTCTATGGGTGCACTTGGACTAGCAGACCCTTTCAATCTTCTTTTCTTTTCGTTGCAATCGTATCTAAATCTACCCTTATAACATCCAAGGGCATAGATTTAACAATTGATCTCCTTTGCTTCTCTACCTATCTATTTACCTGCCAGGATTGAACAGTTCGGACAGGTATTATTGTCTATCTCTAAAACAAGAAATTAAAACATGAACTAGCCAAGATTAAGTTGTTTGGCTATTCATCAATTGCAGCATAAAGTTCAACAAACTGCACAAGAAACTTTTATTTACAGAAAGTGAAGTGGTAGTGGCATTTGGACTTGCACACTTTCCTGGTGTTTTTTATTTGGGGTTCATCTCTTTCATTTATCCTTTTACCATTTCATTCTTTTTGCCCTTTGATTTTTCTTTTAGGGCATACCCTCTTTTCATTTTTAATTTTTAATTTTTTTTTATCTTTTCAAAATATGGAAAACCTTTACAACAGGGAAAGGATGAACATATTAGGGTTTTTAACCAGTCAATCATGAAATATGACACCTATTTGTATAGGAGCATAACACTAGCTCCACTTGGGGATGGCTTTCCCTGGTAGAAAGCCAAGAACAACAGGTCAGATGGCCTTATGTACAATTATTGCTGCATTCTAAAATTTTCTTTTGCTATAAGTGAACAAACTGTACACAGGACCATGTAAAATATACACATCTCTCATGAGCTGACCCAAACAATTACACCTCTGTTTTGGATAATTTATATGAATGTTTGTTCTCATATTTTCAGCTCCCAGGTCTTCTACAATCTCTGGTAAACTAAAAGAAGGTAACACAAAAAGGTGATAAAGTTCCTTGACTACTCCTTAAAAATTTTCTACACATTCCTTCCCATTCTTATTGCTGTAATAAACTGAAGAAACTAAACATTCTAATGTAAAATTTAGAGTCCTGATATATCAACAAATTGGATCAAAATAATGTTTTAGCATCCGACCATTAACTGGTCCATCTTTTGCTTCTATACCATCCAGGCTCTTTAAAAAGTAAGTATTGTTTCCTTGTACATCCTGGATGATAAAAGGTCCCCTCCAAAGGAAGTCAAACTTCCCATGTTTTCCTTTATCTTCTCTCCTGGAGTCCCATTTCAAAACCTTGTTTCCAATATAGAAATCCTCTACCTTAGTCCTCTTATCAAATATCTTCTTGAGCTTTTCTTGTAGCACCTGAGATCTCTGATGTACCTCTTCTCTGGTCTGCTGTAAAGGAATAGTCTGATTTATTCTTCTCTAAATGTAATTGGGTTCTTCCTACACTTCTTGTAGCAACTTCGTCACAGGGACCCCCAAAGATGAAGGGAATACAACCTCGATGCCATAAACCAATTCATAGGGGCTTGTTGCAATGGATCTCTTTGTAGTCAATCTATCTGCCCATAGTGCATTGATAAGCTTCTTATGCCAATTTTTCTTGTTTTCTTCCAATAATTTGTTAATGATATTGATCAGGATTTTATTGGATGACTCTACTAGACCATTACCTTGATGGTAATAGGATGTGGAGTGGCCTAAGTTAATGTGGTACTTGTGACACAAATTGATCATTCTCTTGGATTTGAAAGCGGCAACATTGTCAGTTATAATTTTTTCACGATAGCCAAATCTAGACAGGATGTTGGCTTCTAAGAATTGCATGATCACTGAATGATTGGCTTGTCTACAAGGGATGGCCTCTATCCACTTGGTGAAATAGTCTGTGGCAGTCAGGATCCACTTATGTTGGCCAGAAGAGGATGGGTGAATTTTTCCAATAAAATCTAAACCCCATTGTTGGAATGGTCTTTCAGTTGAAATTGGTTCAAGGGGTAAAGGTAAAAGTTTCCTCTTTCCTTCAAAGATTTGACATTTATGGCAAGAAGTTACAAATTTCTTTACATCAGCAAACAGGGTGGGCCAATAAAATCCATCCCTTAGGATTTTATTAACAGTTGATTTCCAGTACAAATGTCCACCACAGTCCCCTGCATCAAGGTCTTTGATTACCTTGTCAGTTTCATCTTTTATCAGACAATTTAATAGAACACCTTCATGGTTTTTCCAAAAGAGAGCACCATCTAAAATACAAAACTTTAAAGCTCTCATTTTTATAAACCTTTTCTTTGATCTGGATAACCCTAGAGGAGCCTGCAGGTTTAATAATACATAACATATATCAACATACCAAGGTGAGTCTAGGAAGGCCTGGCTGATGTGTGGAGTTTCCATCTCCTGTTCATTATCCAGTTCATTAATATCTAGGGCCTGGCAATTGGTTTCAGTCATAAGTTTAGCCAATCCCTATTATTTTATAAGCTTTTTAGGTTTTATTTGAATATAATATAGTAGCAATCCATTTACCTCTTTCCCCTTCAATCCCCTCTTGGGTTAGTACATCTTTGACAACAGTGCTTGGTACATAAACTATTATATGAGAGTATAGTATGTAGACCTTGAAATCATTAATGGCTTTCACAAATGCATAAGCTTTTTTTTCCATGATTGGGTATTTTAGAGGTGCATCCCTTAGTGCTTTGCTGAAGAAGGCTATAGGTTTTTCACATCCTTGATCATCTTTTTGTAGCAAAACAATAGCAATAGTGTGTTATGATGCAAATCGAAACATTATGAATTCTCTGTCAAATTTTGGGCTTGTAAGGACTGTTGTTTTGGTTAAAGCTATCTTGATTTCTTCAAATGCTTGTTTGGCTTCTACTGTCCATTTAACCTTGGAATATTTTTCAAGCATATTATTCAGTAGTCTGATTAATTCAGCCAGATTGGGTATGAATCTCCTTAGGAAGTTGATCTTTCCGAGGAAGGCTTGAAGTTTTTTGATATTTCTGGGATGTGGTATTTGTAAAATGGCTCCTATTCGGTCAGGGTCAATTTTAATGCCATCTTTTGAGACTATGTGACCTAATAGTTTGCCCTCTTCTAGGCCAAATAATGACTTTTTCGGATTTAGTGATATACCATATTTTCTACAGATTAAAAACACTTGTCTCAGATGATCTAGGTGTTGCTGATCTGATTTGGAAAACGTAGTGAGATCATCTAGGTGTATGACCAGGAAATCATGAATTTCTTTAGCGAAATCTATGTCCATTGCACATTGGAAGGTTTCCCCTTCATTCTTGAGTCCAAATGGCATTTTCACATATTTGAAAGTTCCCCATGGAGTTGTAAAAGCATTTTTTTCCTGATCATCAGGGTGAACTAGAATCTGGTTGAAACCTGAAAACCCATCCAAAAGTGAAATTCTAGAGGCACCTACTACCCTTTGTAAAATGTGGTCCATCTTAGGTAAGGGGTAGTGGTCTTTTAAAGATACTTTATTTAGATTTCTCAAATCAACACACAGTCTAATTTCTCATGTTTTCTTCCTAGTGGGCACTAAATTAGAGACCCATTCTGAAAATCTAATGGGTGCCATTATCCCAGCTTCATACATTCTTTTGACTTCTTTTTCAATTAGAGGGAGGAGTACAGGATTGACCCTTATGAGTTTTTTCTTGAAAGGTTTTTGATTTTCTTTGAGGGCTATTGTATGTTGAATCACGGAAGTATCATAAGATTTGAAATCTCCATAGCTCCATGCAAAAACGTCATGGAATTCTTTGAACAGTTCAACATATTTAAGCTTTTTGTCAAGAGACAAAGTTTTGGATAATTTTATCATTTTAGGATTTTGTTCAGTTCCTATGTTATGGTCCTCAATCTCTGCATTTAGAGGCTGCATTTTGGACTTCCTTGAAATATCATTAGAATAAAAAATGTCTTCCAGAGGAGTTAATCCCGTGGGTAATTAATTGTCCTTTAAATCAATGACTTCAAATTCTCCTCCAACAGTTTCATCAAAGTCTATTTGTTTAAGCTCTTGCAACTCTTTACTGGTAAATTTTGTTGGATTTAGTATTTGAGTTGCTGTTTCAACTCAAATGTGTGTTTCAATTTTGTCTATTTGATCAACTTCACAAACAGTGCCCGTGTCTATATTAGTCCTGGAAAATTCTTCTTTTAGGGTCAAGAAATTGTTAATCTGAGTGTCATTGTCAAACACTTGCCAGTTTTTTACATTGTCAAGTACAGTTGGCATGTGTTCAATCTCAGCTGTAAAATGATGATTAGGATCAAATGGCAGTTTACAAGTGATGGCAAATGTTACTAAACTATGAGCATGTAAATTGTGTTTCCTTGGAATTTTGGCAAGCTGTGTTTCTAGAAAGGTATTGAGTATTTCAATTGCTGCTCCTCTATAAGATCTTAATCTGAGATCATTTATGAGGAAGTTTCCTTTCATTTGTTGAATAATTAAATCAGAGTCTCCCAAAATTGATACCCCAACTGCCCCTAAGCTTTCGATCAATTTGAGTCCTAGCAAGAGGGCTCCATATTCAGCCATGTTATTAGTCCATCTAAAATTCAACCTGTATGCATGTCCTTCAGCATGATCATTTTCCATATTATATATCCAAATCCCTGCTCCTACTCCTATTTTATTGACTGATCCATCAAATTCCAAATACCATAGGATTTCTTAATTATAGCTAGTATCAGGATTCTTAGAAATTTGCTTGCTAGGTAAATTTGGATTTTCGGTTTGATGTGGTTTCCCTTGAGTGTGTGGTATACCATTGTTCACAGAAATTCCTTCAATTTCAACACTAGATTTTTCATTTATGAATTTTTTTTGCTCTAAAGCTAAAGCCTTGACATCAGTTGGGGGGTAAATTTCATCATTGTATGGGATGAAGGAGTCCATATCAAAATGCATGGAATAGATGGGAAAATTCTGGGGCTTCTCCTAACTACTTACCACATATTTGATTAAAGTCTCTCTATATAACTTCTTAGGTTGCCCAAATACTGAAATAGTTGTGTAAGACATGTCCAACTGTAATGATCCTTGTAGTTTTGCTCCCCAAGACCTAGACAATAACATTCCATATTTGGGTGGAATATCAACTACCACCACATCCATTAAAATTGTTTTGGAAGGGTATTGGCTAATGATACACGTAAGTATTTGATTATTCCTAGACATCTAACCTGGATGGAATCAAAAGAGAACAAGTATTTGTATGGCCTGGTAATATCTAGGTCCAACTTCTCTATTACAGGTTTAGGCATTAAGTTATGAGAGGCACCAAAAACAAACATTGCATTGTGAAGTATTTTATCATGAATGTTCAGACTTATATAGAAAGGAGGAACCCCTCCATCTACCAATTTTCCGTTTACTTCAGGGCCAAAAATTAATTCAGGTTGATCATCAAGGACATTTACTGCATCTATGTTTTCTAAAATTTGAAGTGATCTGTTGATTTGTTCTCTATATACATGATGCCTAGCCAGTTCTGACAGTGGAATGACTATCTTTAACTTGCCTATTTCGGTCTCAAGGTTGAAAGGTTTTTCAGTTTGAATTTTTGCATTTCGGGCAGCAAGCTTTTGTTTTTCTTCTGCATTTTCTGTATCTGTCTCTTTTACAAGAATGTTGTTATGAGCTGAAGTTGTTTCTATATCAATTTCTATAGGTTGTCCCATAATTTATTTGAAAGGAATGGAAGTGGAAGATTGTTTATTAGGTTGTTGATTATCTGAAACATCTTCAACTGTTGGATTGCTTGGGTTAGGAATTTCTTTAGGAGGAGTTTGTATAGGAGGGTTCTTGATTTTAGCTTTGGTAGATTGCTTGGTTTCTTTCTATTTATTGTCATCAAGGACATCTATTCTCCTACTTCACAGATTATATTGTTTGTGAACTTCATAGATGGTTGTGTCATATCCCTCCTTGAAATCAAACGATTCCCCTGATTGAATTTGGAACTAAACAAGAGTGTGAGCCTCTTGGTCTGATTGGGTTAGGAAAATTTTTTGTTCACTATTGAGACCCATTAAGTTAATTTGACTGTCTTATGTGGGCTCATTAGAAGTTGAAGCTTCAACATAGTTCTCTTGGAATGGAGGTCTAATTCTTTGGTCAGGGCCTGCCTTTCTAGTGTTAGAGTTCTGGCTTTTCTTAAAGTTTGGATTTCACCCGGTATTGCTTGGTTGACCATCCCACGAGGATTTTCTCTCAATTGTTTCTACCTTATCACCAAGTGTGTCCATTCCTTTAATGATAGCATCTAGTTTTTTTCAAAGGTAGAAGGTTCTTCTTTGATGGGTATCCTCCTTTTCGCTCTAGCTCGAGCTCATTTAGAAATCAGGTTGGCCTCAACACTAACAGCTATACTCTGCATGTCCTCTAAGCTTTGAGGAGCCCCTTCCCTAAGCTGGTATGCCATATCAGTGTCACATTCATCAGGGAATTTGATCAAGGCCAAGTTTGGTGGAGGTCTGAGATTCCGAGGAATAGCATTGTATACATTGTTAAATCTGGTGCAGTAATCTTGAACAGTTTCTTGTGGACCTCTCTTTAAGTTTTGATATTCCGATAATATGTGGAGAGGATATTTTTTATTTTCCCATATGTTTAAGAAGGTATGATAAAGAGCCTCTAAATCATTGATAGTGTTTGCAGGGAGTGCTCTAAACCAGGTTCTAACATCTCTAGTTAAGTTTTGGACAAAGACTTTCATTCTTACATCATCATCATCAATCTCATAGTTTTCAAAATAATCCATCATTTTCTTGGTGTGTTGTTGAGCTGTGTAAGTGCCAGTACCATCAAAATAAGTGATTTTTCTTTGATAATCTTGAGGCATAGCGCCTGGATTTGCAGGTAATTACAGTGGAGAATATCGGTTTGCCATATTTGCAAAGATAAGTGTAACAGTCGGAAGAGCAGGGATACCAGTTGAAATATGTGTCGTGGATGGGGGAGTGGAAAAGATGATTTGAAGTGTTGATGGTGAACTTGGAGAAGCAACAGTAATGGTAGAAAGGACTAGTGCTTTTCCAAGAGTAAGCTCAGATTGGATAAGTTTCCGCTTACTTCCAAGGTTCTTGGGAATCAAATTAGGATTTTGAAACATAGGTGGGGGATTTGGATCTGGATTTGATCTAGTGTAACTGATATTCTTCTTTGGATCCAACTTCTGAATAAATTTTTTGCTTTTTCTTGAAATATTTTGAAGGATACAACTTTTGACAGTATCTCTCTAAGAAGTTTAAAATATGGGAGTTTTGATTTTTCCTGAAGATCTATTGAAACAAGGGATTGATCAAGTATTTGAGACAATTGTTCAAAGCCTAAAACTAGACTGGAGATAAACTAAAGCAGCTTTTATTTACTCCTGCGATTGCATAGCAAAAGCAGTTTCCAAGGCTACCTAGCTAACTTCAGGCTCCATCTATAGCTCTTAAAAAATAAACAACAGTAACAAACAATTATTCAGGTCCCCAGCAGAGTCACGAATGATATTAACACTCAGGTTGTTCCCCAAAGTTGTAGGAAAGGGAATACGGCCGAAGTAACCATAGACCAATCTTTTAGATACATGTTCTAGCCAATCTACATCCATAGAGGGCTCTCTCTTTATAATTTAGCTTTGTTTTGAGGTATATTAGGCTGGTTATGAAGTACATTGGTTTTGTTTTGAGTTTGGTTGGAAGGAGGGGGACTCAATAGCACAGTGAGGTAAAACTGAAACATTTCAGTCCATTGGGCATGATGGATTCAAAGAAGCATGGCTTCCTAGGTTAGGTTTCTTTCCATAGGATTTATCACAGAGCAAGGTACTCGAATATGGAACAATTTATAGGCTGGAATCAGATGGAATGGAGTCAATGGGTGAAGGGCAATTAAGAATCCTTCATCATGTTGACAGAGGGAAAATGTATGATTACTACTAAGGAGAAATCAAGAATTCCTTAGCTAATAGTCAGGATGAAAGAACCAGAGGAAACATGAGTAACTAAGAATTCATTGTTTATGCTAATTCTGAAGAAAAAATTAATAATAACAGAGACTGAACACAGAGTGCAAACAAGAAAATTCTGAGTTATTCTTTTTCTCTATTATTTAGATCATGAAACATATATGATATAGTAAACACAAAAAGTGTAAGACACAAGTTATAAGGGACTTATTTATCCATAGAAACGATTCAACAATTCTGTAACATGGTCCTTCACATCAATTCTTCATCCAGTGAGCTCAACCAAAATGGTTCCAACAACTTTTCTATTTCCAAAATTATTCAGTATTACAGTCAAAACTATGAACATCCACTATCAACCAACCAACCCCAAATACTTTGTCTGGGGGGGTATTTATACAAAAATGTCAAGATATCATACAAAATATATTATAGAAATAATATCTACTGACAATTTAATGCTTCTTTTACATAGATAGAGACAGAAAGTCTCAAAAATAGGGAGACAATAAATAGATGCAATAAATTCATGTTGCGCTAGTTGATCTGTCTTTATGAGATGTACTGGAGGTAGGTGCTGTAAGTCAGTTCCCAGATGTCTTCTACTGATCCTCTATGCTGGTTATTCTGCCTTAGCTAGATTTTCTTTAACTCTGATGTGATGCTTTGAACCACGTGAATGTGATTCATTCCTTTTTTCTGCATTATAGTAAATGGTCCAAAATTTTGCATTCACCAAAGATAATTTACGAGATATCTAACATGATTTTCCACCTTTCCGGTCCTCGTAATTTATGTCTCTACAGCTTCCTCAGAGTTTCGTCAGTTTCTATGTACCTGAAGAAATTAGATGGGATGGTGAACAGATGTTTTACCTCATGCTCTATGTAGAATAGATTTTCTAGGCTGTCATAAAGGGACTGGCCAGATGGAAGTGCCTTCTCTCCTGAAGTACTTGAAGATGCATTAGCTTGATTAGCAACATATGTATTTAATTTATGTACATATTCCTTGTGCTTCATCAAACGATCATTACTTCCCAAAGGACTTGGAAAACCTTTTTGATGCAGGACTGTAAATTTTCCTGTGAAAGAATCAACCTCTACCTGCATGTCCTGGCATCTTCTATCAAAGTTTTGCATTAGATTTCTCATGGTTAGAACTCTCTTGATATCCAGATTGGTGCCTGTTCTGTCTCTAATATCCAGTGCTTGCAGTTCTTCACTGGTCTTGGTGTTCAAAAAATGTATCAGCCTGTTAGCTTGTTCAGGAATTTGTCCCAATAAGGCTCTTGTTTTCTGAATTTCCACTTGGGCCACTCCTATCAAATCAATCTGTTCATAAATGGTTTGGATAGACCTCCACACATCACTAAGGGATTGGGTGATGTTGGTCCACAAAATTCCTATGATTTCTGCCAGAGGCTTCTCTAGAGAGAGATCATTCTCTAAGGCTCTTACTTTCTTCTCCAATGCTTTGATCTCCCTTGTTTTCTCCGCCACATTCATCTTGGATTTATCATAGCTTTGTTCAACCTTTGCCAATTTTTCTTTGACTTGCTTCAGCTCTCATACATGGAGTTTCAAATCCTCCATTGCTTTTATTAATTGATCTATAGTCATAGTTTTACTGTTGCCCGATGTTGTTGTTGTTGCTGAGGTACATGTGGTGATTTATGTTGTTGATGCCGGGACAGTGAGAGGTGTTGTTGTTGTAACTATAGGAGGGGCAGTTGTGACTATTGGAGCTACTTAAGGTAGCTGGGAGGTCGACTCTCTCTGCTTCTCTTGTAGTGCTTTCTCCAATGCCTGCTCTGTCTCATTCAATCTCTCATTCAGCCTCATGAGTAGGTCCATCATGTCCTCCTCTGACTTATGTTGTACAACTTCTATGGTTTGTGGATGCATAGTAGGAGGCAGTTTTAATTGTTTCCTGAGGGCATCAATGTCCTCTTCCTTCTTCTTCATCAATGCCTTTATGCCTTTGGCATCTTTGGGATCATGTCCTAGTTCAATAATAATATCTTCCAAGGATTTGATTCTGTTGTCCTTGACTAGAGAGGAAACCTTCTCCAAATCTAGTTGAATGGAGGTGTTCTTCAATGACTTCTGCAATTTCTGGGCCAACATTGATTTATGTGCCAGTGTGGAGTAGACCATCTCTCCAGTTTGTTTATGCAACTCAATCTGGTCCATAGGATGAATGTCTTTGGCAAGGACCTCAATATTTTTTCTGATGTAGTCAGCTGGTGATTATGGTTGTTGCACTTTAGGCTTCAAGTGGCTCAAGATCATTTTACCTTCTTTATTGTCATATGCAGAAATTAACATTTGTTGGTTGGTGGGCGCCATCTTGAGAAACCGATTATAAAGTTGCAGCCTCAGTGGGTCATTCTGGGCCTTTATCTCCGTGAATGTTGTTTTGATATCAGAACGTTGCTTGCTTTGCGGCCTAGTGGATGAAACTTCCACCCTATGCTGCCTTTCTAGGTCCTGCCTGTGAGAGGTGGTGGATGTTTCTATCACTCAGGATGTCTGTGGGCTGGTTTCCCTCTCACCTCTTAGACTTTCTATTGTTTCTTCAATGATTTCCTCTTCAGATAGAGGATTGCGTCTTTGCCTTTTTGCACCTAGTTGTTCTGCAAGTCCACTGCTTGGTGTGGCCTCTTCTCTGTCTTTTTTCTTTCCATTTTCCTCATTTAGAGAAGTCTGTAACACTGGTACCTATGGTTCTTTGTTCTAGACCAAAGGAATTTGCCCCTGCTGATCATTAATTTTTTGCTGCTCTGTGTCTATCACTTCATTTCCCTTTGATGTCCCTGTAGCTGGTGTAGTGATTTCTTGTGTAGGCTGCTGAGAAGCTGCAGCGGCGGATCTGTCAACTCTTGTTTGTTGAGGTTGCTTGAAAATTACCTATCCAAAAGAGTCCAGGTCAAGGGTCTTTTCAATATCTTTCATGGCTTGTTCCATCACTTCTTGCTGAGTAAGCTCTTCTATTAATGTACCCTCTACCCACTCATCCTGATTAGCAAATTGCTCTATTTCAGGGATCCTAGAATGTTTATAGGCCGATAGCCTGCTTTTTACTTTTTTGACACTTATAAAGCCATTCGGGTCATATGGTACCCAGCATAAACTTTTCTTCAATTTAAGATCTTCCCCCAATATCCTATCAGCATCTTCCCATGCTTCCCTCTTGTTAATGATAAATTGACCTAACTGGTTTTTATTCTTAGTTGGGCCTTTTTCTTTGCACTGAAAAAGTGAGTTAAATCTACATTGATAAGTTGCCTGAAATACTCCAGTGCAAATAGTCTCATAGGCACATATTTGGGCAGCTTATAAGGGCACAACTCACAGCCATATATTATGATTTTAGTGTGATTTTGGTAGAGGTACCAGTCACCTATTCTGTAGTTTTTGGAGAGCTGTAGAATCTTCTACATATCACCAGAGAGTCTAGGAGGAGGAGCTCTCATCAGTAGAGAGGGGACCGTATGTATAAACAAGTCATTGAATTAATAGTAGGTATAAGGGGAGTCATGGACATTGTGGAAGGCTAAGGTCCAAAAGATCATAGATCTCCACTCTCCTTTAGAATCCAATTTTCTGATGGGAAACTGAAAACTGTCTGGTTGATAATACAGAAATATATGATATATATAAGATGTTTACTTGAAGACTCCTTTTCTGTCTAGACTCGTGAATTGGTCATGGATTTTGTTGGCAATGAAAGTAGAATAGTCATATTTGACAACATGGGTTTGTCCTGGAGTAAACATGGACAACAAAACTAAGGTGGTCTCATCAACATATTCACTTGTATTAAATCCCAGGACGTAGGATATCATATCAATAATGAATCTTCCAGCTTCATTGAACCAGACATGCAAATAGGGAGATGGGACATTGTGTTGGCAATCTGGTCTCATAAATGTTTGAGCAATACGTGTTATCTCTGAATTGGGTAGTTTAGAGCCCTGCTCAAGCAAGAATCCCATAGAAAGAGGAGCCAGAGGCTGAGTGGGTTTGAAGTGTAACATCTCATGGATGGACTCAGGAGTTATATAAAAGAGGACAGTTCCAGATGGAGTCTTAACTACTCTTTGGGTAGGATAATAATTGGCACAGCATAGGTAGATAATATCTGGAAAAACATTGACTGAGGGGAGGTAGTACATGGGCAGGTTGGATTCCCATATTCCATAGAGATCAGAGTTACTTTGGTGACTGTTCCTAATTTCACAAAATGCATGGAGCGGGTTTTTGTCACCAGTTAAGTCTTTCATTTAAAAATCTCTGTCAGCCAAGGGTAACCACTCCAGGTCTTTATGTGGCGCATTGAGGGGAGCAATGTTCAGGGCCGCCAGAGCTTCCATGCTTGGTTACTGTGTTTTCTACTGGAGGTTAAGTTTCTATGAAAAAAAGGTCTAAACAGCAGTTTTGGGTATATTTGTATGAAGGCACCAGACTGAATTTAACTTGAATTTGGCTTCTTGGGAAAATTTACAAAGGAAGACTGAAATTTATAGGGTTCGAGAAGAGAATTGAGGTAAATACCTAACTTTAAAGGTGAACTATGTACTTTGCAGGCTGCAGGACGAGCTGGAGAGCAGGATGTTGAACTTTGTTGGTTGGGTGGCAGACTGTAAGCTTTGAGAAATGAACTAGATGTACTTTCGCATGCAACAATTTCACGGAAAAGACAAATGAAAATGGGTGAAAAGGACATTTTCATGAGTTTTTAACAAAAATTGGGCTTCACGGGGCTTTTTGACGCTTTTGGGTCGGATGACGTTATGGGGATGTGACGTTTTGTCATGACGCAGGGGTACAGGACGCTGATGTGGAGGTGACATGGCGATGACGTCAGCAAGCGGGGTTAATGGGAGGGCGATAAGAGGTATTGGCCCACACTGCTTATGAGTTGAAATGATTTTAGGCACAGGGGCCGCGAGCATGGCGGGAAGGTGCTGCGTGTCCCCATTATGGTGGCAATACCATAGTTCCCCGGGCGGTAAACTACGGATGGAGGGGGGGGGCGTGATATGATCTGGAGCTATCCGATGGGAGGGCACTGATTGAATGGTTGGCACTCTTTAGAGGCGACGAAGTGTTATGGCATGGAGCCCATTCAATATTTTAAAGTTTTATCACGCGTCAGAGTCATTTAACATTGGTTCGTGAGGTTGCGGGCTTGGTTATTAATTAACCAAAAGTTAGTTAATCCCATGGTTTTACAGATAGGGTTATGGTTCTTAATAGGTTTCAAATAAACCTACTAACCCATCTTTGAACAACAATTTCACAGTCTTATGGTTATAATAAACTAGGGTAGGGATATTAGGTATTTAGGGGTTTTAGTATATTAAGAATATATCGGAAAGGGGAGATAAGTATAGGGATTTATATAATAATGTTAAGAGCTAATATGCAAGATGTACTGAAAATGAGCGCTAAGCGAAATGTTAAGAAACTTAGGCTAAGGGAATGAAAAGGGTTTTACACAAGAAATGTGGTTTCTTCGCCTAAAGTAAGAATGTGGTTTTACTGAGGCTTTTTCATGAAATGGAGTGATTTAGGAGTATTGAGCAGATCTCAATATCCTTGGGGGGAGGTTAGTAAGTGATTTTGGGAGACGTGTGGAGGGAAGTTAGACATACCTCACTTGATTTGTAACCAAACAGCTGCCATGGTACTTATGATAACAATAAGATGAACATATTTAAGTAAAAAAAATTAACCATAAGCATGCTTCTGCAACACCAAAACTGCCTACCCAGCCTGCTGTACCTAACATTTTTTATTCTTTTTCTATGGGTGCACTTGGACTAGCAGACCCTTTCAATCTTCTTTTCTTTTCATTACAATCATATCTAAATCTACCATTATAACATCCAAGGGTGCAAATTTAACAATTGAGCTCCTTTTCTCCTCTACCTATCTATTTACCTGCTAGGATTGAATAGTTTGGACAGGTATTATTGTCTATCTCTAAAACAAGAAATTAAAACATGAACTAGCCAAGATTAAGCTATCTGGCTACTCATCAATTGCAGCATAAAGTTCAACAAATTGCACATTAAACTTTCATTTACAGGAAGTGAAGTGGTAGTGGCATTTGGACTTGCACGCTTTCCTGGTCTTTTTTATTTGGGGTTCATCTCTTTCATTTTTCCTTTGACCATTTCATTCTTTTTGCCCTTTGATTTTTCTTTTAGGGAATAACCTCTTTTCATTTATTTTTTTTGATCTTTTCAAAATATGAAAAACCTTTGCAGCAGGGAAAGGATGAACATATTAGTATTTTTAACTAGTTAATCATGAAATATGACACCTATTGGTATAGAAGCATAACACTAGGCACTAGATACCATGGACTAAAAACAAGTTTTCCTACATGTACGTGCTTTTCCTTGCATGAAAGTGCGTGCATACGCATATGCGCATTTTGATCAGTGATCCCACGTGCATATGCACCTTGGTTAAGTGGAACTTGAGTATAACTATTTTTCCTTTATTCTGAGAGCCTGAACTATGATATGTCATCTGAGTGAGTTGCCATCAAGGACAACACCTGTTTCATAATGTTTTATGAAACCAGCTCAAGAAAAGATAGATCAATGCCTTAGAATTCAATCTCTTCGAGAGGGAAACCTCCTTTACATTACATAAATGAACAATTCTTGGATTATTCAAATGACAAAACTTCCTTTCTATATATAGGAGTCCAAGGAGTAACAATATAACCCAGCCGACCTAACAATAATAATATAAAGCCACAAAAATAACAATAGAGGGATTCTATGGGGCACAGTAATAACAATATGGGGATAATAGGGGCACAACAATTTTAATAAGGGGTAAAACTACAGTAGTAATGGGGTAATCACTAGTATTATAGGGACCCAACATGTCCCTCCCCTTCAAAAAATTATTTTCCTCAATGCTTGAGAAGTTCTGGATGCTTCTGTATAAAATTCTCATCCTCCCATGTGGAATCTTCAACAGATAAGTTCTTCCACTTGATAAGATACTCCAAAATTGATCGATTTCGTAGCTGTCGAGTTCTTGTTTCTGTGACTGCTTCCGGTTCCAATATAATGTTTCCTTCCTCATTAAGTTTTGGCAATATTGTTTGAAATGGGAGCTTGTCGCCTATAACCTTCTTTAAACATGAAACATGGAAAACTAGGTGCAATCGAGAAGCTGCAGGAAGCTCCAATTGGTATGCAATAGTACCAATCTTTTGCAACACCTTGTATGGACCATAATACTTTGGTGATAATTTATTATCCTTCTTAGCTTTCTTGAGGGGCATTTGCTTATATGGTTGTAGCCATAGGAATACCTAATCACCTACATCAAAACTTCTTTTGCTGCGACGTTGATCTACCTGTTGTTTCATTCTATTCTATGCCAAAATGAGGTTATCCTTTAAGATTTGGACTTGTTGTTGATGTTCGATGTGATGTTCCACTACTTGAACCTTAGAATTTTCTCTTAAGTATGATGTGATGGATGGTGGCTGATACCCATAAAGTGCCATATATGGGGTCATTTTTGTTGCTGTATGGAAGGAAGTGTTATACCACCATTCAGCCAGCGCAACCATTTGACCCATTGTGTCTGTTTATCAGATACAAAGCAACGAAGATATCCTTCCAAACATTTGTTTTCTATCTTAGTTTTCCCATCAGATTGAGGATGATAAGATGACCTATGAGCTAACTGAGTACCAAGACAAGAAAATAATTCTGTTCAAAAATTTCCAGTGAAAATGGGATCTCTGCCACTTACAATAATCTTTGGGTTCCCATGTAGCTTTTGAATTGTTTCCTGCAGTAGAATCTGTACTGGCTTTAAATGGATGTGATAATGCACAAAAGTGTGCATACTTGGTAAGTCTGTCAACTACCACCATGATGACACTCTTTCCCTCAGACTTGGGTAAACCTGTGATAAAATCCATTAAAACCTCCTCCCAACATTGGCTTCGAATGGATAAAGGTTGTAATAGACCCGGTGTCTTAATTGTTTCAACTTTATTTTG
>APFE030348696.1:52060-78372 GCA_000404065.3 Pinus taeda
AACCTGAGAAATCCTTGCAGATGCTTTATGGATGTGGGGATTTTCCATTCCTTAATGGCTTTAATTTTGCTAGGGTCTACCTTAACTCCTTCATGAGATACAATATGACCTAGATATTCCACTTCTTGTACTCCAAAGAAACATTTGGATCTTTTTGCATATAATTTTTTCTCCTCCAATAGTTGTATCACCCTGTCAACATGTTCAACATGATCTTTCCAAGACTTGTTGTAGATTAGTATATCATCAAAAAATACTAACATAAATTTTCTAAGGAATGGTTTGAAAATTGAATTCATAAGAACTTGAAATGTTGAAGGTTCATTGGTAAGGCCAAAAGGCATGACCAAAAATTCATAATGACCCTCATGAGTTCTAAATGTTGTTTTCAGAATGTCTTCGGTATTCATTCTAATTCGATGATATCCTGAACGAAGATCCAACTTGGTGAAGTAAATTGATCCATGCAATTCATCTGAATACATGATAGGAATGGGAAACTTATCTTTAATAGTGAGCTTGTTGAGCTCCCTATAATCCGAATACATGAACCATGATCCATCCTTCTTATGCACCAATACTACTGGAGTAGAGAAAGAACTTTGATTCGGTTGAATTATACCAGCCTCTAACATTTTTGCAACCATACGTTCAATTTCACTCTTTTGGGCATAGGGATATCTGTATGGCCTGATGTTTGGAGGAACAGTTCCTGGAATAATATGAATAGCATGATCATGATCATGAATATGTGGGAGACCTTTTTGAGTCTCAAGTACCTTGGAATGATTGTCCAAGACCTTTTGGAGATCTGGAGAAATAGAAGATTCCAATATAGAAACATCTAGCGAACATAATTGTGCAATTACACCTCTTTGTTCCTTTTTTAGAAGCTTTGTCATACCATTAGAGCTGATTATATTTCCCGGTTTCCCTGCAATACCCCTTAATTCCACTTCCTTTCCTTCCACAAAAAATTTCATGAAAAGTTCTTGAAAATTAAAAGCTATTGTACCCAAGGATTGTAGCCATTGGACTCCTAGTACAACATCAACACCTCCCATTGGAATGGAAAGCATTGGGCTAGTCAATACATATTCTCCCATGGATAGCTTGATATTATGGCACTTTTTGGAGCAATTTATTATTCCTCCATTTGCAACCATCACTTGACACTCTGGCGCTGGACATAAGAAGCAATTCAATTCTTTTTCTACCTTACAGTGAATAAAATTGTGGGTACTTCCTGAATCAATCAACATTATTACCTTTTTCTTCTTGATTTGTCCTTTTATCTTGATGGTTTGAGGAGTGGTAATTCCCGCCAATGAATTATAAGATATGGTTGGATTCATTTCTTCTCTATCTAGGCTTTGTTCCTAGAGTATATTCTCTTCTTTTGACTTTTCTTGCTCTTTTTATTCTTCCTCTTCGCAATATATGTAGAATAATTTATTCTCAGCACACTTATGACCTTTAGTGTATTTGCTATCACAACTGTAACAAAGCCCTTTTGCTCTTTTTTCTTCCAATTGTTGTGGTGTAAATGTTATAGGTTGTGGAAGACTAGGGGCAACAACACTTCCATATTTATAGTTGTGAGTGGTATGCTTCTTGGTTGCCATAATTTTGCTTTCCATTTTCCTTGCTAAACTAAATGCCTTCTCTAATGAATCAGGTTCCCAAAGGCGAACATCATGTTGGATATTATCCTTTAAAGTCCCAATGAACACATCGATCCTATGCTCCTATGGATATTTTTTATCCTTATGTTCAATTTTTTGAACTCCTCAATGTGCTCCATTATTGAACCCTTTTGTTTGAGACATATCAATTGGCTAAAAAAACTGTTGCTTTTTGTATCCTCATAATGTGCTGTCAATTATTCTGTAAAAATTTCCCAAGTGATAATTTGATTACGAGAGAAAAGCCATTGATACCATACAAACTGATTTGGTTCCAAATATAAAGTTGCAATACGTACCTTTTGTGTGTTTTTCACATTATTGAGATCGAAAAATTGCTCCATTTGTAATATCCATGTTGCGGGATCCTTGCCATCAAACTTCCTCATATCGATTTTTGGAATATGGTGGGTCTTCGATCCAACATTAGGGTCTATGGAATCATGATTAACATTTCTTTTGTTCTCATCATGAGTTTCCTTTACTACCCTTTCACCATTAGTGACCATTTCTTGTAGCAACTTATTCATATTTATCTTCAATTCTTCCATGTCTGTCTTCAAATCTGTCTTCTAATCATCCATCTTAGCTTCCACGCCATTCATCTTAGCTTCCACGCCCTTTATCATAGATTCCATTCCATTTATCTTAGCTTCTGTTAGCTTTTGTGAGACTAACATTTGTTGCACTTGGTCTTGTAATTTTGATATATCGTGTAGCATTTCTTCCTCTTCTTCATGAGTCATGCTACTGCTTTCAGGTTGCTTACTAGGTGTTTGCATTTTCTTTCCTCGGGGCATCAGTTACCAATAATAATTCTCTACTATGCCTTTTGAATTCTTCAAAATAAATTTTCAAACCAAGCTTAAGCAAAAATTTAAAATAATCTACACACCTTCTTTCACTTTGTAGGAGCCCGATATTGCCTCTGATTTATCTTTGTACTTTCGGATCATTCAGTTCTAAAATTACAACCCACAGTAGCCCTCTATGTCCTCCTTCCATTTCCACCAGTCTGATCCAAATTGGATTCTCCAAGGAAGAGTTATGGAAAATCTCCCACAGTGACCTGATTACAGACTAGTTCAGTAGAGAAAAATTGTACGATGTGCCACGAGTCACTGTTTCGACTTTTAGCTCTAAAAAATATATAAAAGAAACTAAAATCTATCCTATTTCTGTACCTTCTTACAAAATTTCAATCCGATGCTGTGAAAGAAAGTTATGATGATTTTCCCCAGGTTGCTTATTTGGAATGTAATTCGGGAGTCTGCAAAAATACCAACTTCCTCAGGTCATATCTCCACAAATAAAGCACAAAAGGCTCTGAAATTCAGATCTGATGTTCAACATGATTTCTTCTCAAATGGGTTTCTTTTTTAGCTTCTGAAACATTGCAGAAAGAAAGTTATAGCGAAAATTTCATGATGACCTACTTGGAGTAGCGAAAACCTAGAATCCAAAGCTCTAATACCAAATGTTATGAAACCAGCTCAAGAAAAGATAGATCAACACCTTAGAATTCAGCCTCTTCGATGGGGCAACCTCCTTTACATTACATAAATGAACAATTCTTGGATGATTCAAATGAAAAAACATCCTTTCTATAGATAGGAGTCCAAGGAGTCACAATATAACCTAGCCGACCTAACAATAATAATTTAAAGCCACAAAAATAACAATAGAGGGATTCTATGGGGCACAGTAATAACAATATGGGGATAATGGGGGCACAAAAATATTAATAAGGGGTACAACTACAATAGTAATGGGGTAATCACTAGTATTATAGGGACCTAACATAGCGCCAAACCTATGTCATAATGCCAACATGATTTACTTTCTTTTAACCCCTTTGTGTGATTTTTGGGAAACCCTAGATTTTACCGTGGGATGGAGGAGTCTTTTGATGCCCTGCTTTAGATATTGAAGTATTAGGTCTTCTCAAGGTTTGCATTTTATTTTTAGTTTTTGTTTCAGGGAGGGAGGAGTCATTTGATGCCTTTCTCTGGGCTTGAAACCCCGGATTTTTATTTCTCTTGCTACCTTTCTTTCGTAGTTCTTTTGTCTTGGGGAAGGAATGGTCCTTTGACACCTTACTCCAAGATCGAAGCATTGTAAGTTCATACGAAGACCCTCATTCATACAAACTTTTGTATGAAAAAAGAATCAAATAAGAGGGGCAAAGGGAGGGCCCCAAAGAGAGGACCAGGTTTGGGAAGAAAGACCTTTATCCAACAAATCATAGAGAAGGTTGAATCTAAAGCATCCTGTCGCATAGCTGTAAGACCAGGGGCACAAAGGGTGAAGTCCGAGGGGAAATCAGTAGATCAACCAGTGTTGTCTACAACATTCTTTGGTGATTCAACACAACAGGTCCCTCTAACAATGGAAGAAACACCCAGCAATAGACCTCACCACCAGAATCTTACGTTGGTGATAGTAGAAGAAGAGGTTGCAAGTATAACATTGACTAGGTCAGACTGCGTCAACAAGGGAAAGGAAGTTATAGGTGATAAATCGAACCATTAGACGAAGGAGAAGGAAATGAGGAGGTACTCACATCACCAAGGGACCGAGGAAGTGCCACTGAAGCAACCCGAACTCCAGTGGTAAGGAATACTCAGCCATCTTCCACAAAGCCTTTTCAAATTCCCAGTGGTTATTGGAAGATATTCATGGCTCCCACAACCACTACCATTGATTTTCTAATTGGAGATCTAGGGCCGAGTGCACCCATGAAGCCTATTCCATTGGCAGCTTTACCAACCTTTCATGGGCTTGTTTTAGAAGACCTCGACACATTTATGTTCAAGTTCGACATAGTGTGCCAGGGGTATGACTACATAATGGATGCCCAGAGGTTAAAGATTTTCCCTTCTACATTAAAAGGAACGACTCTGTGATCGTTCATGTGCCTAGGAGGAATACTAGGATTATTGCAAATATTGAAACATTAAGGAGGAGATTTTCAAGTTCACACAAAAAGAGGATGAGAGCGTGGAGGATTTTCTGGAAAGGTTTCATTACACCTTACAGAGGTCAGGTCACTCTGATCTGGATAAGGAAATTTTAAAAATTTTCCTCCTACGGTCTTTTCGTGAGGACTCAATGCAACTGTTGAACATTGTATGGAAGGGAGACATCTCCAAGGAAAGCTTCAAGACCATTTGTGAGTTATGTGTTTAGTGCTCAAGGGCGCTTGCAAGAAATAGGCAAGGTATTCGTATAGCAAAGGGGTCTGGCAGGGGTGTTAGAAAGGCAGAAATTGGAAACCTGCTAGACAACTTGAGGATAGATATCCTCAGCACTCTGTCAGCACAAATTGATACTCTACAAGTAAATCAGAAGCAGCTGGAACTAGACAGGACCATGGAAATATTCTGCCCGAAGTGCAGATAGAAGCATCTGGAAAGGGAAAGCCCAACTCCATAGAGGAATGTGCGATCTGCGAGCTTAAGCATGCAACAAGTTCATGCCCCACCTTGCTAGCCCTGAAAGTAGTATTTCAGGGGACGGGAGAGGACACGGAGAAACTGTACCTCATGGGGTCTAAGAAGCCATGGCAGCCTCGACCACCAATGGGAAATCAAGGTGTGTATCTAGATCCATCTTAGTATTTCAATAATTTTAATATGAATCCTCAGACCATGTCTTATCCCCCAATGTGGCCACAATACCAATTTCCACCATGGCAACAGTGGAATCCTCAACATAGTACGAGCTCTCCTTGGGCTCCAACCTGGCAGGGATACTCTCCTGTGCACTTTCCCCAGTAGATGCGACAAAAAAAACTCCAATTTCCCTCTAATGTGCCTCCTAGTAACCAGACTGCTTGTCCTCAGCTTCCGATGCAACCTAACCCTAACCCTAACAATAAGGGAACTCATCAAGGTGATGTTCTTAACCTGCCTTCATATAGTATCTGCAATGCAGAGTTGTATGAAATGAATATGTGATTAGGGTGAATAATCAATGTCCAACCTCCTCCAGTTATCGTTGAACAACTCGATGGTGAAGGTGAGGAGGCAGAACCAGTTAGTAAAGAGCCAAAACAAACTAGTAGAAACCAGATGCCTCCTATGAATGAGCATCAATCTGAACTGCCTTACCCAGAGAGACTAATTATCAGTAAGCCAAGCCCTCAGGCTGAGTTTGATTTATTAGGAGAATTTCAGAATTTGTTTGCTAAAATTCCCTTGTTACAAGCTATGAAGGATGTACCAATATATGCAAAGGCTCTTAGGGAATATTGTTCAAAGAAACCTATAAAGAAATCTAAAGACCCCCTCACTATTCATTTGATGGGAAAATTATCGAACTTCATGATGGGAAAATCACTGCCAGAGAAATTTGGAGATCCAAGAAACTTGATTTTGACAGTACAGATTAATGGGGTAGATATTCTAAATGTGTTGGTAGACCTAGGTGTTGCCATCAACGTCATTACCACTGAAACCATGCATGCGGTAGGCCTTCGCAATTTGAAAGATACACCTATGGTATTGGAACTGGTAGATCGATCTATAGTTAAACCTGTGGGTAAGTTGGAAGATATAACAATTTCAGTGGATTCATGGCACTAACCCATAGATTTCCTAGTATTACATATGCAGTCTTCAGTCAGCGGTCACCCTCTAATTTTGGGAAGACCATGGCTACCTACTATGGATGCTTACATTGGGTGATGTTGAGGGAATATGGTTATTTCTAATGGGCATAACACTAAGAATTTGGTGTTATATCCACCTGTAGAACCAAACCCTTCCATCAAGCCAGCAGGTGGCAAGAAAGCTTCAGCTAGGAAAAAACCTGAAATTGAAAATGAGGAAGTGAGACTAGTCCTCACTATCAGACAGGCCCTTCAGTTGAAAATGGAATCAAAAGATGATGTAATCACTTCCTTCATGGATGATCCTTGCTCCATTTCAGATCCAAACCAGTAGATCCTAAAATCTATCCTAAGCTGTGAAACTCCGGAAGTTATTGAAACAGTGAGAGTACTAGAGGAACCACCTATTGATGCACCTCATGAAAGCATTCAAGTAGAGATAGAATGAGGAAAAACCTTAAATATTAATATGAATCTGTCAGAATCCTAGAAGAAGTAGCTGATAGACATTCTTTGGATGCAGAAAGAAGATTTCGCCTGGGATTATTCAGATATGAAGGGGATACCTACCAACCTATGTACCCATCACATATATATTAAGGAAAATTGTCATCCTGTAAGACAACCGCAGAGAAGAATGAACCCTGCATTGAAAAATGTTGTGAAAGAAGAGCTTCAAAAACTACTGGACATGTATTTCATCTAACCTATCTCACATAGCTAGTGGGTCTCACCATTAGTAGTGGTCCCCAAAAAGAATGGTAAATGGAGGATCTGCATAGATTATCGTGAGTTAAATAAAGCAACACGGAAGGACCATTTCCCTTTGCCATTTATTGATCAGGCTTTAGACACACTGGCTAGTAAGAAGTCTTTCTATTTTCTAGATGGGTTTAGCGCATACAACCAGATCTAGTTAGCCCTAAAGAATTAGGATAAGACCACTTTCACATGCCCCTGGGGAACATTTGCATATCGGGTCCTTCCTTTTGGCCTGTGTAATGCTCTTACAACATTTCTAGAGGGAAATCCTGGGAATCTTCTCTGACTTGATAGATGACAGTGTCAAAATTTATATGGATGACTTTACTCCATATGGGGACTCATTTTTGGAAGGGCTGAAAAATCTGGAAAAAGTTCTTGAAAGATGTAGACAAGCACGTGTCTCTCTGAGTATAGTGAAATTTCATATGATGATGGAAGAAGGAATCGTTCTGGGGCATTTTCTCTCAGTAGAAGGAATTAGAATGGACCCAGCAAATATAAAGGTAACTCTGCACTTCCCAACACCTAAAATGTCCACACAGGTACGCAGTTTTATTGGTTGTGCTGGTTATTACATGTGTTTCATAGAAACTTTTCCAAAAGTAGCACACCCAGTGTTTCAATTACTAACAAAAGACTCAGAATTTGTGTGGCTAACTGACTGTGATGTAGCTTTTACAAATATTAAAGAATTGGTCTGCAGTGCTCTGATCTTTAGGGGTCCAGACTGGACATTACCTTTCCACATTCATACAGATGCTTCTCAAACAGTAATTGGTGTAGTACTGAGACAACAAGAGGATAAAGTACCCTACGTGTTCTACTATGTTAGTAAGAATTTGGCTCTTGTTGAATTAAACTACACAGTAACTGAAAAATAATTCCTTGTTGTAATTTACGCCATCAATAAATTATGACCCTACATTACTTGGTATCCTACTTTCGTGCACACTGATCATGCAGCTATCAGGTATTTAATGAACAAACTTGTTACCCCTGGTCACATTACAACATGGCTATTGCTACTATAAGAATTTGATATTAATATAGTAGATAAACTAGGGAAGGACAATGTGGTTGAAGATTTCTTATTTAGGATAGAACATGATGGTAAGAACACACCAATTGAGGATAATTTTCTAGATGAGCATCTTTTTGCAGTTTTTTCTAACACTTTGGTATGCAGATATTGCTAATTATCTTGCTATAGGAAAGGTACCTTGTCATCTGTCATATAAGGAGCAAAGGAACATCATTCACTAGAGTACCCGATATTCGTGGATGGTCGAATATCTCTTCCATACAGGGGTGGACCAACAGATTCAACGTTTTATGGTAGAGGATGATATTTATGAGAACTTAAAGGCTGCACATGATGGACCCTATGGAGGACATTTTGTAGACCAAAGAAAAGGTCATAAAGTGCTGGAAATGGGGTATTATTGGCCCTCCATCTTTTGTGATGCTCATGATTATGTTCGAAGGTGTGACAGTTTTCAGCAAATGAGACAACCTAGGAAAGTAGATGAAATTCCTCTTCAACCCTAGCTAGTCCTTAAACCATTTGAGAAATGGGCCATCAATTTTGTTGGACCCTTTAACCCACATTCTCATTAGAAATCTTACATCATGGTCTGCACCGACTATGTAACTAAATGGGTGGAAGCCAGAGCGGTCACGAGAGCAATAAAGCAAGTAGTGGCAGACTTTCTTTTTGAAGAAATATTTGCCTTGTACGGTACTCCAAGGGAACCTGTATCAAATGGAGGATCACATTTCAAATCTCATATGATATAAAATTTGATGCAGAAACATAGGGTTAAACATAGAGTGACAACTCCCTATCACCCACAGGCGAATGGGAAAGTAGAGAGCACAAACAAGGTATTGGAAAATATCTTGACAAAGACAGTAGCAAGTCAGCACCGGGACTAGGCACAAAAACTTCCAGAAGATTTATTATGGGCATATAGAACAACATGGTGGAACACAACTAGGTTTTCACCATTTGAATTAGTTTATGGGAAACCCCCCTTGTTTTTGGTAGAATTTGAAATCAACACTCAAAACAGCTCTAGAAGTAGGCCAAGATCTATTATAGGCATAGAAACACTGACTGGAACAGTTGAATGAGTTAGATGAGATTTGACCAGTAGTTGTCCAAAGGACTACTAGTGTTCAATAGTAGAGGATGAAATGGTATGATAAATTTATCAAAACTAAGGTGTTTCATGTGGGAGATTTTGCGTTACTGTATCTCCCAATTTAAGGATTTTAAAGGCAAGCTTCGCACTCACTCGATGGGACCATATAAAGTAGACATAGTGTTCAACAATGGAACGGTCAGAATAATTACAATAGATGAGAATCAGACTACGTTCATAGTAAATGGGTACCATCTAAAACTATACCACCATCCAACTTCTAAAGATTCCTTTGTCAAATACCTTTCTGATTCAGCTGATTTAATGGTTATTGGAATAGAGGACACTCTTACTCTGCTCTAAATCTAATATATATATATATATATATATAATATATATATATATATATATATATATATATATATATATATATATATATATATATAATATATATATATAAAATATATATATATATAAAGTACATATATATGGTTATTACATACTTGTTTGTATTTTGCAAGAATAATAAAGAAATATGGCTAGGAGAAAGGTAACACTCGGTGTTGTTACCCCATAAGGGCTGTTATAAAGACATACTATTATTTCACTGATGGTGCCACTAAGTTCTGTTACTCCACTAAGTGTTGTTACTCCACTAAGTGTTGTTACTCCATAACTATCATTACTCTGTAACTATTGTTACTCCGTAGTTGTTGTTACTCTGCAACTGTCGTTACACTGCTGATGCTCTTACTCCGCCGGTGCGGTTACTTTGTCGGTGTTGTTACTCCGCAACTATTGTTACTCCATCGGTGACATTACTCCACAACTACTGTTACTCCGCCATTGTTGTTATTCTGCAACTGTTGTCACTCCACTGGTGTTGTTACTCTGCAATTGTCATTACTCTGACGTTGTCGTTACTATGTCAGTGCCATTACTCCGTAACTTTCATTACTCCACCGTTGTCGTTACTCCATCGGTGCTGTTACACCAAGACCTATGTTACTCGTTGTTTCTGTTACTCACTGTTCCCATTACTCACTGTGCTGTTACTCACTGTTGTTGTTAATCATTATTGTCGTTACTCGTTGTGCTCTTACTTCCGTCATATGTTTTTGCTACTACTCCACCTTAAGGTAGGTTTACAAGTATGTATCCATAAATTTTATGGATTTAATTAAATATTCCAAAAAGGACATTCAAACATGTCGAGGACAACGATCATTTAATTGGGAGGGAAACCGTCATAATCAATGACGGTATACCTCGAAAAAGCATTCATGACACACGATTTTCACCTAACCGAATCTAATGATTTTGGTACTTTGTAATCATACCTTTATGTGTTGGAATGTGTATTAGTATGTGCAGAGTCATATCAGTCACCCTCCTAACACGCTGCATTAAATTCCTGAAATATCTAACAGTACCACCATAATATATCATCATTTTTTAGTGTACCAGTATTGTTTCATCCATTGTCTCCAAAAGCTGCCATCACATTATTTCAGTTTCCAGTGGTTTGGAGCCTTGTCACTCTCCCCTGCCAGCCAAATACAAGCATCATGTTGATTTTGCCTCTGCAGCAATGGGTGGCCGATCTGTGCGACATGAACCTGAGGATACAACAAGAGTTTGGAGTAATCGTGAGGTGTGGTAAGTGTTTGAGAACATAGGCTGGGATGTTTATTTTGATAGGCTGAGAGGGTCAAATGAAGAAATCACAGTGGAGTTTGCATTAAAATTGGGAGAAGGAGGCTCTCGGGTTTGTGGAATCGAAATCTTAGTGATAGGGGAAATCATCGTGGAAGTCAGTGGGCTTCCACAAGTCGGAGAACGTTGGTTTTAGAGGAGGATGGCCCTTCCAGAATTCCCTGAGGCCTTCCTAAAAGCAGAAGAAAGTATGGTGCAAAAGTGTTAAGGATATGACAAAACTTCGCTATGACATTCGTGGGGAGGAGTCACAGAGTTCATCATAAAATATATCACTTGCAAAGAAAGATACTCCACCATCTTCAAATGCCATCTCCACATACTAGCTCACCTGCGACTTCCATAGGCATAAGATTTTTCAATGAATGTGCCCTATTTTCTATTAAGGAGCCTTCACTTAATGGCACATTCATCTCAAGGGTTGTGACAAGTATTGGTGGTCATCATTCACCATGGGTTGGTTTAGTTGTTAGTAATGAATGCCATCAGAGGGACGCTAATTCCATGGAAACTGTATTGGGATTCCATAGAGGAGGAAATGATAGCTACTGTGGCTGCTAGGGCAAAGGAACCTAAAGCCATGGAGAAAGATGTAGAAGATGATGAGTATATTGACCAGGAGGAGCCGAAAGAGATGAAGATGGAAACTAAAGAACTTGAAGAGGAGATGGCTCCCCAAGAGTGAGCCAAAACTTTGGGGTCAATGGAAGATACAGAGATTGATAAAAAGATGCCCACTAGTACTATGGTCAAGGTTGTCCCACAAGAACCAGCCCCACACGTTGAACTAGCAGAGAAAATGGATAGCGTGATGACTATGGAGGTAGACCCACAATAGGCAAGAGTGGGCGAATCGGTCGATATTATGACCAAGGGTACCCCACAAGGATGTCTTGTCACCATGGAGCTGACGAAGGAGGATAATCCGATTTGAGAAGAGGTCATGACCACTCCAACCAAAGAACCTAGGGAAGAAGAAGAATGAGGACAAGGAAGGCCTGGAGCTGAGGAGACTAGGGGACCTGTAGAGGAAATGTCGGGAGAAATAGGGCATGAGGTCGACGTTGACCCACAAGAATCAATGTCAACTTCGGGGCCAAATGTTGAGGATTCATTCCAGTTTCCTTCTTCTCCTCTATCCCAAGAGGAGTGAGGGTAACTCATTCCTTGCGACAAAAAGAGGAAGAAGGTTTTTCCATTCATATGGCTTCAAATTTAGCACAAAGGCCAAAACCGTGTGGAGAGGATGCTACACAGGCGATAGGCACTTTGAAGCCTGAGAGGAGAGAAGAGACAGAAGTTCCTAAGGCTGGGGATCCGGAAGGGACTCCAACAAGCACATTAGCAAGAGAGCATATCACTAGGGCATCGCTGGTCGCGGAGAGTGCACATGAAGAAGAAATAGTTGTTGGTGAAGAGGAGGGACCAAGTGAAGTAGTCCCAATGATTGAGCCAATGGAATAGTTAGGTGAGAAGGGAGTGAAGCGCAAACTAATTGAAGAAAGGAAGGCAGTGGAGGAAGTATCAACATTCAGCACAGTAGAAGATGTCCTGAGGGATTTACCTCCAGCTGCCGAAACAGAGGAAATACAGGTCAAGCAAGAATGGATAGAGCTGTCCAAATAATAAAGACTCCCATTCAGACAAAGATATTAGCTACAGTTTAAGGAAATAATGCGGCTCAAAATGGAAGTCTAGAAATTGAGGGAATAAGTGCACCAAATGCAAAAAAGGATAAAGAAATACAGGTAGCAAGATAAGAAGCCTAAGGTCATAGGGTCCAAAGCAAGAACTCAGGTGGACCAGATAGTCACAACATTAGTTGCCACCCAAACAGACCCAGCTGAGATATTGTTTGAAGGCAAGAAGTATGCCTTAACAACCGAAGTACAGACTTGGAAATCTACTGTGGCCGAGTATAAAAATGTCATCAAGAGAACTCAGGAAAGAGCCTCGACAATTATCTTTGGATATGTGGAGTGCATAGATATCATCAGATTAAGGCATGCGATGCAGGATCTCAAGATGGAGCAGCTAGAGAAGAAAGTGGCAGAATTAAAGGATGATAAGGAGCAGATGTTTAATCTAGTGCAAGAGGTGATGGCATGTTTTCCCCCTACTTCTTGTTATTCCCTATTTTTGCACGAACGTTTTCTTTTATTCTGCATGGAAAGCATCAAAAACGAGATTAGTTATGAGATAGAATATGGTGTATGATTCCTCCAGATAATGAGGAATCCTGATGTGCAAAATCAACACTTGATGCATGACTTTTACCTACATGGGTATCTACTGCGTTTGGAGAGAGATTTCAACCCAATTTTGTATGTAGGGGACACTCATTTAAGAGCTCTCACCTCTTACTTTCTCAATCAGATTCATTCCTAGAAGGATTTCAACACATTTGAATCCAATCAAGTTACCAAGCCATTTATATTAAGAGGAGAGCATGAGAGGTTAATCACAATGTTCACTAAGCACCACACCTTTTTAGGAATCCACTGGAATAAAGATATGATTCTAAGGACACAAAGATGTTGCCTTGGTCTTTGTGTCAATTAGTTAACTTCTTTTCAAAAAGAGGCCCTTGATTGTTGTTAGAAAAGGTGGATGATGTCATTGATAGCTGTTTGGAATAGGGAAGCTTTTGGGGCACCAAAATTTGCGAGTGCTCACCAAAGTACCCAGATATGTGGCATGTGTCCAAACATGTGGGGTCCCATGGATGGGGATCCAGTTTTAGTTTCCTATTATTTGGTTGCCTACAAAAATTTATACTCCAGATATGATGTTCCAACAAATTGGTGGAAGGAAGTTCTCCTTTCAGATGGGTTTAAAGTTCTAGGAATAGAGATGGCCTTAGAATATGATCTCACCCAGCTTTATGAAACCTACAGTCTGTAGAATCCAGACCTACGAAGTTGACAAACTACATGAGGACATGCAGAAGGCTAGTTGGGGGGAGATGTTGGGCACCGAATCGAGCTATCTTTCTATCCATTTTTATCATCCTTTTCTACCATTTGTACTTATTTACACACGTTGATATGCTAAACTTATGAGTTAAATACCTCTAACTTGTCCAATTGGAATATTTTAATTAATGAAGTAAAGTCATGGAGTCTTATCTATTCACAACACTGAATTAAATGTTTGACTGCAGCTTGGAGAACAGGAACACTTGCTTCAGCATTTCAAAATAGATCTAGTAATGGCTAGCCCTGAGGAGGCCGTGTAGCTGGAGTCATGATCCCTCGGAACTATTCTTAGGCCTTTTTTCTATCTCGATCATCTGGTGTTGGTGTTTTAACTGATGTATATTTATGCATATGCAGTTACAACATTTCAGGGAGATATGTTATTCCCCTGTGCTGTGTATAAAAGAAAGAATTTTCCTGTAAATGGGTATTCCCCCATCGCTATTGTAATCATCTATTCCAGATTAATAAAATACCAGTTGTTTTGTTGTTCTAATCTTTTTTGTGGCTAATGCAGCCCTGATCAGAGAGCTGGGCCTGCTCTTCTAATCAGGTGCTGCGTCTTTGTGTGTACATTATTTATTAGTTTAAGTTTGATGTGACAGTTCTTTATTTCTTGTCATTGTTTCTAGGGTTTTGTAATTTATTTACTCTTATAGTCATGTTTGAATCTAGTCGTGAACCCTTGGTCGAAACGGATTGTGTTCTTGCCCCTGCATATACCTTACGCGTTGCCTTGAAAGGATACACACCCGGATTGATAAATTAATGTCGGAAGGGTGAATAATTCGTTCATACCTAGACACCAACACCTGCATAAACATCTTTACACATAGCTTTGTTCTAAATTCTTTTCAAAGAAATGTTCACACATAATTTCTTGTTCTATTTTTAATACTAAGTGTTTCAATCACCCTCAAGAATTGATACGAAATCACACAAGTTTACCCCTTCTTTCAGCCACAGTATGCATGTCTTATGCATATATCTGATATGTCCTAGGAATTTTAACTCTCTACCGAGTTAAATCTTCATTATTAAGGTTAAGGCCCCATTCATCAATTCCTATGATGAATGATTTATTAAGACCCAACATAGTCTAACCCTTCATTCAATATGCATGTATCATGACTTTAATCACCCCTATCCTCCATATATGACTTTATTCAAAACTTTCTTTTAAACCTTCCTATTAGGACATTATAACTCCTTATAACCTTCATTAACCCTTTATTCACATATATAGCCTTCCCCTCTTTAACATTCGTTATATATATGTTAACGCCTAAAACCTTTCATCTCCACACTATTTTCCATTATAAACCCTCTTCAAAGGAATTCAAACATAAAACATACATTTTCCACCTTAGTACGGCCTCTGCACATTTTTCGATGCATGCCTTTATCTCAATCAGGTATCAGCTCTCCGCGATCACACTACACACTCCTGCTTTTTGATATGCGATAATGCAATATCAGATTCCAAATATTATTAACACTACCTAGATAACTTATTGGGTCCACCCATCACATGTCACATTACTCAACTCTGATCCCGATCAGCGCTTCATCGGCAATCAACGTATCGGCCATCACAACATCGCAATTCTATGGTCTGTTTTCACTTGCCCTTGTGATCTCCGATTTGTGATTAGATCATGACCATTGATTTGGCTTCAATCCAACGGTCCTAAATCAATCGGAAATCACTCATCACACTTTTCCAAGCCCGGTTCTAATAATTTCAAAAGGATTTCAGTGATGTGATTTAATCATGATCATTCCATAGCATCACTTAGGTTCTCCAATTGGTTATACGACTCTTTATGATCCTCTGCATCATCTCCTCCTCTGTTTATTCACTGAACTTCGCCTCGACTCTACCACTTTGGGTTCACTCCGCTTCACCTGCATAAATATATATATGAACTTCTCTGACACACTCAATTTATCACTCAACACTCAATCACACACTTATACAAGGTTTGAATTAATCTCTGTATATATAATTACAAACAATTGATTACAGAATGAGAACTCAGTCTCTCTGGCTTGATGTTCTAATATCAATGGCCTCCGTTTAGACTCTGCCCATAGGATTAAAACCATAGTCTAGCTATCTATCTAGCCTGTCTAATTTCTTACTTTCTAACCTCTATCTTTGCCTTTTAGGCTTATATTTATACAAAGGGATTGTAAAACCAATTTTTTGTTTCCTAAAAAAGATTCCTAAATCTCTTCCTCATTCCTAAAACTCCTCCCTAATCCATAAATTCATGAACTAACTCCTAATCTCAGATTTCCAATTAATTCTCAATCCTCTCATTGCTCAACTACCCTAAATCTCTCATGTTCCCCCACATTCGAGAACATTTACAACTATGCCTCACAATATTCAATTAAATCCTATTCTCATTAAAATCACTGAAAACCCTTAATAATTACATTAATTCAACATTTAAGAAACCAACTTTTTTAAAACACAAGACCCCCTATGTCTGCTAAAATCCAATGATTTTCCTTGAGTTGAATGCTACTGCATCAGTGGTGTAGGTATTCATCGGAACCCTTGTCTTATCAACTAACTAGTGCTCAAGTGAGAAGTCTACGACCATCCTTTGTTGTCACTTAAATTAGGGCTGATTAGTGGGCTATACTTTGGACATTTTCTTCCTCCATCCCTGAAAGGCTTTCTGCTTCACATAGCTCCAAACATCAAGGTAATTGCATAACCTGCCATTCACACGAGATCATCTTCATCCAAGTATTAAGTGATTTTAAACACTTACCTCGCGGTCCTTTAAATAAGCGACACTCTGCTTCGTTGTAATAGACAGAGGTATCGACTGTGATCTCTGTCGCAAATCCTCCTATGATGCAGTTAAGCCAATGGTTGACAACGTGCATGATCTTATCCTCAGAACCTCCCACCCTCCTTACTAGCCAATCAGATTGTCAAGCCTCCACCTCCCTTGGCCATTCGCCAACTTCGCAATCCACTCATATAACTGAACCGAGAAGGAACATAAGAATTTTTCAATGTATTTTTGTGTACATGCATTTGTCCAACCACTATTCTTTTGTCAATCACGATTATTGTTTTCTTGCACCGCAAATTCGTGGATCTTTCTATCCAACCACGTTTCAATTTCTTTCTTAGTTGTATTCAAATGATACGATAGCACACATCTCGTTAAGCAGATCTCAGTCTCGAAAACGAAACCATTTGTTGGCTTGATGGGCCCTAACCCAGGTTCAGTGTTAGTCAGCCAAGAAAATCCCTACACTAATGGATCTTTCGGCATCAGCCCACAGAGCACGGACTAAAGTCTCACCCGAAGCAGTATGGGGGGATGTAGGAACCAAGTTTCTACACCCTCAGATGGTCATGATGTCAATCTACACTTCCTCATGTTGCCTTCGTGTAGATCAATAAGACTTTAGGGGTTATCAATGTTCCTTCGTTTCCATCCTTCAGTACCTCTGCGAAGGTATCCGACTTATCTCATGCAGTCCTAACCAGAGGTCCACGCTCTTACGCATCTCTGTGGCTACGTTACTATATAATTTCCCAAGTTAACTTAATGTGTTACCTAATATACCATGCATTTCCAGTTATCTTCACATGAACCTATATTCTTGCTTGCGTTCAATTATCATATATAATCAAATACGTTCGCGCATCAAATAAGCATTATAATGTAAACCCATATCGTAACATAATATTACGAGATGCATTAAACAGAGACAAAATACACACTGATTACAAAATACTTCTCTGTATTGATATCTCAAGTTCAATATAGACTCTATCCATCTTGCACACACAGCTGTAGGGGTCCACGCTCTCAGTTGTAGACTTCCACCATAGGCCTTTGCGCATTCAGCTGCAGAGCCTCTACGCACACTAAGACCCAAGAACACTTAGAACTTGTTACCCACAAACTCTTTCTACCAATACTTCTTCCTTTTCTTAGACTCTTTTAAGACTCTCGTTCTATACAATCCCATGGTCTGGGGACCATGGGTATATCTCTAGAGCTGACACGAGTCTTTACAAAATAAGGGTGGACAACCCTTTACGAATCATGACATGGTTGTGCTCAGTGACCACAAAATGAGGATAATTTACATATTTATTACAAAATTTGGGCTTTCTTCCCCAAAACATGAGCTTTTAGCCACAAAAGTGACTATTTGGGAACCCGTTCACAACATCTATCCTACACAACCCTATAGGTCTCACCTTGAAAGTGTATTGTATTCATTCACTTCTTATCATTTTTAAGACACACGGTCCATAACATTTGGGACACGGAGATCCAAGGAAATTATGAAAATATGGGAAGTACTTGTTTTCTAAATCAATCAATATGGTAGTATTTTATGAGTGTTGGAGAGAAAACATATTCAGCCTAGAATCATGATCATTCATCACTCCAAGTTTCATAGCATTAAATATTTAACTCTCACAAAGGAACTACTTGAGTCTCGAGATAGATATTAGGAAATTTAATGGTAAATATCTTATAGCATGGATATTTGATATGGATAAATGTTTTTCTCTACATATAATGAAACCTCAAAATGGTACGTATTACATTCTTACATTTAAGACGACATCAATTTGTAATCCCATAGAGAAAATGTCAAACAATTAGTGCTATAGTGTTAGAAGTCTTGCTTGCAATAATTAAGTTATAGTGTTATAAGTGTTTCCGTTCATAACCAAGGAGGAGTGTTGTAATATGTTAACTACTCCCACTAGTCATAGCGAATTCTAGAAAAGTACACAGGAAAATTTTCTTAAAGATCTAGTTAAGTCTATTTTTCGATAGTAAAAAGCTATGAAAGAGATTACTTTTTTAAAGTGTTTGTTATTAGAAAATCATGTCCAAGAAATATCGTCACTATAGATTTCTTTCCTAGAGAGTACATCCATGTGTAATGATGTGGGTGTGTGCATCATTTTCAAAGCAATGTCAATGAATAAACTCAACGAGGTGATTACATGTATGCTTCTATTAACTATGTATCATTGTAATTATAGTGAATTTGTTTCCCTTTTCATCACAATTTCTTATATGTGTTATAAGAAAGGGATGCCTTCAAGTTACAAACTTGTTCCATTTAAAGATGTAGCCAACAGAAAATCTTCCAATCCAAATGCTTTAAAGCTTTCCTCTATTCTTAGTTTTTATATATTGAATAATGACATATATGTTTTATGGTGAACATCACCATGGTAGACATAATTTGATAACCCATCTACATCTATTGATTCAATTATTTGTGCATTTAATAAGTAGTAGGTACCAACCAACTATTTTCACATTTTTTTTAATAGATTGGCTCTAGGTGGACAAAGAACTGTAAGATATTTTTCCTCAAAAGACATTTTTATCATTATATTATATCATGATGTTGACTATTAGCAATTTTCTCACCCACCGCTGATTGGCATTCAGGAAGTGCAAGACAACTTATAACTCATTGGTTCCCTAAATAGACTATGTCACTTATTAGCATAATAGTTTAGGTTCATCTTCCAAGTTTTCTATTTTATTGGTGGTACTTATTAGAGCTTGAGGATATTGAGAATGTTTTGACAAATTACTCAAATGAAATATTAATAGAATTGTAGTGGCTTTATTCACATTTTGATGCACATGTATTCAGACCCACCCTACTAAGGGCGAATTCAAATACACATAAACCTTTATTATGACAACTCATCCTTAAGTAATACTATATGTCATCTTTGAGGACACTTAAAAATTACTTATTCCATGCTTAAACTCATACTTCCAAGAAAAGAGAACCAAACCAAAACAAAAAAAGATCAAATCTTATAAATGAATAAATTTGGGAATGTTACTAGGATCATAATGATGTAATAAAAAATAGTACGTGTTAATATGAGAATCCACTCATTTGTGAGTGGTTAAAGTAAAATATATGATTACAAAACTTTATGCCTTAAGGGAGGTCATCCTAGTTGATTCTCATCTAGGTGGACCAATGCTATATCATGAAAGTGATGCCTCTGATTTAGATAAAGTACTAGTTCATTTTAAGCGCTTTGATATTTCACAATCTTAAAAATAATAAGTTGTTATGGCTCCTTCTCCATACTGATAGAAAGAAGTTAATCACAAGAAAAAGTAAGAGATGGAAAAAGTTATGAATTATCCTATAATTTGTATAAAAAGAAATATATATTATGAATGCCATATTTTCCTATAATTATGTATGTTTACTTTATTCTATATGTAGTATGATATGCGATTTTTATATTATAATAGTTCAAGACAAACTCTAAATTTTTTAATTCGAAAAATGAGCCAAGTTTATCAAGATAGAGGAATGGGGATGTGAGAAAGCAAAAATTGAAACTAGAAAAAGCATGGGGATAGGAGAAAGTAATGAAACTAGAAAAAAAAATTGATATCATTTTTGGTTCAAGTGAAGGAAGAATGATTTTAGAATGGGAAAAGAAAAGCTAGTAAGTCCCCTCTAGACTATAACGCATACACTTTAAAAGAAGCTACAAAATGTTGGCTTAGGTGGAAGAAAAAAGAATTGGGTAAAATATATAGAGGGAACATTTGGACATGAAAAAATGATTTGGTTGGAAAAAGAAAGACAAGTTATCAATAAAACTATGAGAACACTTACATTCATGAAGATTCTAGATGGGGGGAGTATATATGAAGAAATTATAACATATGTGTATAGAATTTCTGAAAGAGACAATATGGGAAAAGATTCTTACATAAATTTCTAATAAAAAAATAGAGCATATACCATAAAAGGATGGAGCAAATATGAACAAATGATACTATACCTATTTAGAATTTATGAAAAAGGCAACATGGCAAAGGATTATAACAACATAACTTTCACATAAAACAAAATATAGCATATATCATAAAAGGATGTAAATGAGGACATCAATCATCTTTGTGGAAGGAATGACATCTAATTTTGATGATAAATTAACAGGTGAAATGGTCAAATACAAATATTCAAGCTTGGATGTCCTTAAAGATATATTCGAACAACTCATATTCAACAAAGTACACAATTGTTAACAAAAACATACTTAATAACATAGGTAGTGATTAGGTGATATAAGTTAAGAAAGTACCATAATTTGAATGAACTGAAGAAATTAATATCTAGGCTCTTTCTCAATTTGAATTTTACCCTAATTTTTCAATTTCTCAAGACCTTAATTCTTATTTAAAGTCATAAATATAATAATAGATTATATTAAAATTTCTATGATTTTAATAGATCTTCTTGACTGAAACTTAGGAAATGGAGAAATGTTAGAATTATAGTTGAGTGGAGAGAGAAAACATTTTTCTTATATGAAAAAAGTTATTTTAGAATGTAAATAAAGGATGTATTATTTCTCCAACATAGAATAAGGGAGAAGAATAAATGCTAAAGCATATGGGAGGAGGACACACATGAAAAACAATGTTTTATCACTTTTAATGTAAGAATGATGTAAGGTTTTGTGTTACTATAGCACAACAATGATTATTTTGAAAGACATTAATGATTAAACTTGAAGCCTCTATATTTTATGCCAAACAAAAATTGAGAAAATCAACTATGAAGTTAGAAATTGATAAAATAACTTATCAAAATATTGATATAAATAAGTAAAATATAGATCTATATTAAAATAAACCTTATAAATATATTAAAGAAAATAATAACCATAATATTTAATAATCGATAAAATAATTTTTATCATAATTAAAAGAAAAACATTATATAATTTATAATATTCACATGCTATTCACTCTCGATAAAAACAATTCCTAATACTAAAAAACAATTCCCTGATGCTAATAAAGGTTATTAAACTATGACTTTATATAATAAAACTATTACCTTATTTATTGATTTTATATTAATAAAAGCTATTATTAGGTAGAGTAATAAGTATATTAATAAAAGTTATTATCTTAACTCTTGAATAACAAGTATAATGTCAATTTCTTCCATATATTTAAAATATTTAAAGAAAGATATGTGGCCAGGAATAGATTCCCATCCGAGGACATATTAGAACCCACGGAGAATTTTGCGCAGTGACAGTGAAAAATAATATTTCCTTTCAAACGTCTTAATGTTACAAAGTGGATATTATGGAAGATAAAAGAACGCCGTAACAACATCATTTAAAAACCTTTTTTTCACTGTCAAATCACAAGAGGAACATGACTGCAGTGCCTATAAGAGGAACACGCCATCAACGCTGTGACTATGATTTATTTATTTCGGATATGGCTCCGTAGATCCTAAATAAAAGGGCTTCTCCTCAATTTAAAAAAATTGAATATATTTTACACGCGGCAATAGAAACTTTTTTTCTGTTTGAAGAAGACAAGAATAAATATATTACGGTGGTTATCACTGGTCTAACTTTTCATAAATAGAAAAGATACATCACTTATCACTTGTCTAACTTTTCATAAATAGAAAAGATATATCACTTATCACTTCGTAATCCCTGAAACATATTTTCCCCATTAATGACATTGTCACTGGATCAGTAACTGCCACCTAAATATAGGCCGAGCTACTCTACAGTTAGATTTATGCTTTACTAAGCAAAAGTTAAATGCTTGCAGCTTTATAGATTTTAATAGGATCGATCGGAAAAATACCATGAAAGTTTTATAGTAAAAAAGATATCAAATAATCAATGTGTAGTTTGCCAGCGTAAAAAGAGGACAATACTTTCATGTGAATGAAACAAAATACAAAATGTATGAGCGCAGGTTCTATTATAACGCTACTTTATCACTTCAACCTAAACCTAAAACATGCACGCATTGGAACTGGAAAGGCATCCTCTTGAATGCGCTCATCTGTGATAACCAGAAAACATTTCCAACTGTCTTCTCTACCGGCCCAACTGTATCATCTCAGAAGAGCAACATAAGATTCCCATGAAGGGACAGCGGATTTTAGTCAAGTGAAAATCTGCAATAACAAACAGCCTTATGAGCGAAATCTAAAATCCAGATTATTATTTAAGAAGGGCCTTACACACTATGCTCAATGTTTCAAGTTGACCTCGCAAATCTGATAAACTCTGAGTCAAAAATGTTTGTCTCGCAAAAATGAATATTTATGGATGGCTCTGATAGCTATAATGTTAGTGATTACTCTATTATTATTGTATAATTGTATCTTTTATTAATATTGTTGTTGCCATATTGTCTCCATATTTTTTAGTGATTGCCCCATTACTATTGTAGTTGTATCCTTATTAATATTGTTGTGGCCCATATTTTTATTACTGTGCGCGATAGAATTCCTCTATTGTTATTTTTGTAGTGTTATATTATTATTGTTAGGTTGACTCGGTTATATTGTGACTCCTTAGAAACCTATATATAGAAACAAGATTTTGTCATTTGAATCATCCAATAATTGTTCATTTATGTAATGTAAAGGAAGTTGCGTCATCGGATGCTAAATTCTAAAGCATTGATCTATTTTTTCTATCTTTTTCTTGAGTTGGTTTCATAACATTTGGTCTCAGAGCTTTCGATTCTAGCGTTTCGCTGCTCCAAATAGGTCATCATGGCATTTTCACTATAACTTTTTTTCTCATACATTTCAAAAGCTAAAACAAAATCCATTTGAAAAGAAATCATCTTGATTCTCGGGTCTGAATTTCAGAACTTTTTGTGCTATATTCTTGGAGATATGATATGAGGAAGTTGGTTTTTTGCAGAATACTCAATTGCATTCCTAACAAGTAACCTGAGTAAAATTGTTATAACTTTCTCTCTGAGCATCAGATTGAAATTTCGTAAGAATGTATAGAAATAGGACAGACTGTAGTTTATTGTATATATTTTTCAGAGTCAAGAGTCAAAACATTGACTCATGGCATGTCGTACAAGTTCACTCCACTCAACTAGTATATAATAAGGTCATTGCGGGAGATTTTGCATAACTCTTTCTTGGATAATCCAATTTGGATCAGACTTGTGGCATTGGAAAGAAGACACATAGGGCTACTACAGGTCACAATTTCAAAACTTGATGGTCCGAAATTACAGAGATACATCATATTCAATATCAAGCTTATACAAAGAGAAAAAAGGTGTGTAGTTTTTTTTTTAATTTTTGCATAAGCTTGTTTTGAAAAATTAGTTTGAACGAATTCAAAGGGCATAGTAAAGCATTATTATCGTTAATTGATGCCCCAGGGAAATAAAATGCGAACACCTGGTAAGCAACCTGAAAGCTTTAGCATGGCTCATGAAGAAGAGGAAGAAATGCAACATGATATATCAAAATTATGAGACCAAGTGCAACAATTGTCACTTGCACAAAAAGAAACAGAATCTAAGATAGATGGTTTAAAGAAAGATATAGAAGCTAAGATGGATGTTTTAAAGAAAGACAGAGAAGCTAAGATGGATTGTTTAAACAAAGGCGTAGAAGCTAAGATGAATGAGGTCGAAGCTAAGATGGACGATTTGAAGATAGATTTGAAGACAGACAAGGAAGAATTGAAGATAAATATGAATAAGTTGCTACAAGAAATGGTCATTAATGGTGAAAGGGTAGTAAAGGAAACTCATGATGAGAACAAAGAAAATGTTAATCATGATTCCATAGACTCTAATGTTGGATCAAAGACCCACCATATTCCAAAAATCGATATGAGGAAGTTTGATGGCAAGGATTCTGCAACATGGATATTACAAATAGAGGAATTTTTCGATCTCAATAACGTGCAAAACACACAAAAGGTACGTATTGCAACTTTATATTTGGAACCAAATTAGTTTGTATGGTATCAATGGCTTTACTCTCATAAACAAATTATCACTTGGGCAATTTTTATAGAAGAATTGACAACACATTATGAGGATACAAAAAGCAACACTTGTTTTTAGCCAATTGATAAGTCTCAAACAAAAGGTTCAATAATGGAGCACATTGAGGAGTTCCAAGAATTGAACATAAGGGTAAAAAATATTCCAGAGGAGCATAGGATTGATGTGTTCATGGGGACTTTAAAGGATAATATCCAACATCATGTTCGCCTTTGGGAACCTGATTCATTAGAGAAGACATTCAAGTTGCCAAGAAAAATGGAAAGCAAAATTATGGCAACCAGGAAGCATACCAGTCACAACTATAAACATGGAAGTTTGTTACCCCTAGCTTTCCACAACCTATAAGGTTGACACCACAATAATTGGAAGGAAAAAGAGCAAAAGGGCTTTGTTACAGTTGTGATAGCAAATACACTAAGGGTCATAAGTTTGATGAGAAGAAATTATTTTACATAGATTGTGAAGAGGAAGAAGAAAAGGAGCAAGAAAGGTCAAAGGAAGAGGATGTAATCCAGGAACAAAGCCTAGATAAAGAAGAAATGAATCCAACCATATTTTGTAATGCATTGGCTGGAATTACCACTCCTTAAACCATCAAGATAGAAGGACAAACCAAGAAGAAAAAAATAATAGTGTTGATTGATTCAGGAAGTGCCCACAATTTTATTCATTGTAAGATAGCAAAAGATTTGAATTGCTTCCTATATCCAGCACCAGAGTGTCAAGTGATGGTCACAAATGGAGGAACGATAAATTGCTCTGGATAGTGCCATAATATCAAGCTATCAATGGGAGAATATGTATTGACTAGCCCAATGCTTTCCATTCCAATGGGAGGTGCTAATGTTGTACTAGGAGTCCAATGGATACAATCCTTGGGTACAATAGCTTTTAACTTTCAAGAATTTTTCATGAAATTTTCTGTAGAAAGAAAAGAAGTTGAATTAAGGGGTATTTCACGGAAATCGGAAAGATAATAAACTCTAACGGCATGGCAAAGCTTCTTAAAAAGGAACAAAGAGGTGTAATTGCACAATTATGTTTGCTAGATGTTTCCACATCGGAATCATCTATTTCTCTAGATCTCCAAGAAGTCTTGAACAATTCATTCCAAGGATATTTGAGACTCCCAAAGGTCTGCCACCTATACATGATCATGATCATGCTATTCATCTGATTCCAGGAAGTGTTCCTCCAAACATTAGGCCGTACAGATATCCCTATGTCCAAAAGAGTGAAATTGAACCTATGGTTGCAGAAATGCTAGAGGCTGGTATAATTCAACCGAGTCAAAGTTCTTTCTCTGCTCCAGTAGTATTGGTGCACAAGAAGGATGGATCATGGCACGTGTCCAGATTATAGGGAGCTCAACAAGCTCACTATTAAAGATAAGTTTCCCATTCCTGTCATTGATGAATTACTAGATGAATTGCATGATCAATTTACTTCACCAAGTTGGATCTTCGTTCAGGATATCATCAAATCAGAATGAAGACTGAAGACATTCCGAAAACAACATTTAG
>APFE030348696.1:108578-137414 GCA_000404065.3 Pinus taeda
ATATTATTAAGATATAGTAGTTAATAATAATATCATTAATATTAATTTTGGCTAATATTACTAGTAATAATTTCTAAAGGACTAATATTATTATTATTACATGGGCTATTATTGTATTATTTATAATAGTTCATGTTACGACGGTATCATAAGGAAAATTTCATTTATTAGGAAAAGGGTTCAAAAGAAACGATTATTATTAATTATATCAATCAAACCAGATTGAGGGAGGAACACGAAACACAAGACAAGCCGGAATGAGGAGGCTAGGAAGACAGGGCTGGGATCGAGCAACTACTAATCTTCCAGCCGTCATCCCTATTAAAAGTTTTAGGCCTTTTTTCGATTTCAAGGGCCTCTCTAAACTTTCGATGGTGAAACTGCGCAACTTTTGCAATGACACGAGCCTCTTCAATACAGACGTGATGTTTAGTCTTCTCGGCACGCCCTGCAAGGGCCGAGGACTTGGCCCTTCCATGCTTTAAGTCTGCCGAATGCTCATTAATCCTTTGATTAATAGAGTGACTAGTCTCACCAATGTATGGTGTCCCACAGGAACAGGGAATGACATAGACGCCCTTCATGTCTTTAGGGTCGATAGGATCTTTAACAGATCTCAGAGAGCCACAGATGGTATTAAGAGGTCTAAAGGTTGCGGGTACATTGTGCTTCTTCAAAATCCTGGCAATCTTGTCAGTGGTTCCTTAGATGTAAGGTAGGTGAACCCCCATGACACGATCCTTAGGATCTTTATGGATTGAAGGCTCCTTATGGGCCTTGAGGAAGGCTTTTTGACCCAGGTATCTACTGTAACCATTCTTAACAAAGACATCTAGGAGATGAGCCTTCTCCTTTTCCAAGCTCTTTTAATCAGATATTCTCACAGCATGGGTAGCAAGCGTGCTAAGAACACCCAACTTCTGAGAGGGGAAGTGTTGGTTCTCGAACAAGCTCCTCTCTTCTGCGGGCCTCCCCTTCGAACTGCGGCTCTGGTCGATCCAGGGTTGGTGCGGCTGTGGTGCTCTTAGCCCCGAATCTTGATGGTAAGTCTCTGGTCGGTAGGTATCTGGACCATTTTCAGCAGACAGAGTTCGGCGGCAGGCTGGCGATCGATGGTAAGCTCTCTGTGAATCTGAGCGGCAGCTATTTAGGTGCGTCTCCTCGTGTGGACTCTTGCATGAGCAGATTTGGTGATAGTTTCCCGGTTAATAACCCTTCTAGTTTGTGCAAAGGTGAGTTTACCAATTTCATCCACAATAATAATAATAAAGGTGGTAACAATTATAAGAAAAATAAGAATTATAAGAATATTATGGATTATAACAATAGTATATCAAATAATAACAATATGTATGATAATAATAATAATGATAGTAAAAAGGGCCATGAATGCAATAGTATTAATAATTTTAATATTATTAGGTACAATAATAGTAAAGCAAATAATAATAATAGGAATTGTAACGATGATGGTAACTATGATAATATGGTAACTAGGAATGAGGAAATTAATAGTGATAATAATTTGAGCAAAGATGAGGACAATAATCTTAATAATAGTAAAGTGAATAGTAATAATTATTATAATAATAAAGGAGAAGTTAGGAATGAGAATATGAATTTCGAGAAGACTAGTAATAATAATAAAAATAGTAAGAAATTCCTCAATAACAATAATTATAACCTTGGAGGATATTCTCGTCATCTCCCCCCGGACAATAAGGTAATCAATCTGTCCAGATTTTCCTTTCCCCCTTCTGTTTTCAGTCTCTTAGGAAAAGGTCTTAATTTTGCCTTAGCTCCTAGAAAATTCTTGTTGAAGACATCATCTGCGACGTGGAATTTGGCATTAAGAACCTTCCTGATAAGACTAAAGACACGATTAGGCAAGATTGTGCCGTGGCCCTGAAGAGAGCAAAACTTCCCCGGAGTAATATCAGCAAAGCTGAGTTTGAGGCTCTAAAAACCTTAAACCAGAATCATGATGTCGTTATCCTGAAAGCGGATAAAGGAGGGGCTGTCGTCATCCTTGACAAAGAGGATTACCGAAATAAGATGCTAGATCATCTTTGCAATAGTGGAAGCTTTAAAAAACTTGCTAAAAATCCTCTTAAAAGGGTTTCAAGAGTAGTCACTCTTGCAATCAAGTCGTGTAATTCCACTAATCCTCTTTCCCAGAAACTCATAGAGGGCAACCCCATTACACCTAGGATCTATGGCCTTCCAAAGGTCCACAAGGAAGGGGTTCCCTTGAGACCCATTGTCAATACCATAGGTGGTCCCTCTTACCTCCTTGCTAAATTCCTCACCTTGAAGCTGAGACCCTTAGTTGGTTGCACAGAGTCTTTCATCAAAGACTCTGCCTCATTTATTGATGATATTAAGAGAATTAAGCTTGAACTTGAGGACATTCTGGTAAGTTTTGACGTAGTCTTCCTATACACTTGTATTCCCACCAATGAGGCCATGGAGGTTATCAACAAGCTTATTGACCCTGATACCGCTCGGTTGGTTGAGTTGTGCCTTACTTCCACCTTTTTCAGCTTCAAAGGAGAGTCCTATGAGCAAACCTATGGAGTCGCCATGGGCTCCCCCTTGTCCCCGGTTGTCGCTAATGTTTTTATGGAGGATTTTGAGTCCAAAGATTTGGCCTCCTCTCGTCTCTTACTGAAGCTATGGAAGAGATTTGTAGATGATACAGGTGTCGTTTGGTCGCATGGTCTTGGTGAGTTGGATATTTTCTTCCGTCATCTCAATAACCAGTCCTCCGCCATTAAATTCACTATGGAAAAGGAAATCAATGGATGTCTTCCATTCCTGGATGTTCTCATCTCTAAGAATGAGGATGGTTCCTTTTCTCACCAGGTTTTTCGAAAGAAAACTCATATTGATCAATATCTGCATGCTAGCTCCCATCATTTCCCCGCTCAGAAGTTGGGTGTTCTTAGCACGCTTGCTACCTGTGCTGTGAGAATATATGATGAAAAGAGCTTGGAAAAGGAGAAGGCTTATCTCCTAGATGTCTTTGTTAAGAATGGTTACAGTAGACACTTGGGTCAAAAACCCTTCCTCAAGGCCCATAAGGAACCTTCAATCCATAAAGATCCTAAGGATCGTGTCTTGGGGGTTCACCTACCTTACATCCAGGGAACCATTGACAAGATTGCCAGGATTCTGAAGAAGCATAATGTCCCCACAACCTTTAGACCTCTTAATACCATCCGTGGCTCTCTGAGATCTGTTAAAGATCCTATCGACCCTAAAGACATGAAGGGTGTCTATGTCATTCCCTGTTCTTGTGGGACACCATACATTGGTGAGACCGGTTGCTCTATTAATCAAAGGATTAATGAGCATTCGGTAGACTTAAAGCATGGAAGGGACAAGTCCTCGGCCCTTGCAGAGCATGCCGAGAAGACTAAACATCACGTCTGTATTGAAGAGGCTCGTGTCATTGCAAAAGTTGCGCAGTTTCACCATCAGAAGTTTAGAGAGGCCCTTGAAATCCAAAAAAGGCCTAAGAATCTTAATAGGGATGACGGCTGGAAGATTAGCAGTTGCTGGATCCCAGCCCTGTCTTCCTAGCCTCCTCATTCCGGCTTGTCTTGTGTTTCGTGTTCCTCCCTCAATCTGGTTTGATTGATATAATTAATAATAATCATTTCTTTTGAACCCATTTCCTAATAAATGAAATTGTCCTTATGATACAGTCGTAACATTAACTATTATAAATAATACAATAATAGCCCATGTAATAATAATAATGTTAGTCTTTTAGAAATTATTACTAGTAATATTAGCCAAAGTTAATACTAATGATATTATTATTAACTACTATATCTTAATAATATGATATTAGTTTATATTTTTATTACTTTCTCATAATAGTAATATTAATATTAATAAATAAATAAATATATAAATAAAATAAAAATATTAATCCTTAGTTTAATTAAGTTCTAGATGTAAATTTTCGTTTAAAATAAATAAGGGATATATATAATAATAATACCATGATTTATTCTATAATTTACATAAATTATAATATTTTTTAATGATATTTATATATATTGGTAAATATCAATATTATTATAATATATTAATTATATAATAAATAAAAACTTCATTATGTTAAACGGTAATATATATATTAAATATATAATTAATTTATAAATATATAAACTAAATAAATATATATAAAATTAAAATTTTATTTTAATTAATTCTAGATCTAAATATTACTTTTAATAATAAATGTAAGTATATTATAATATATTTACTATTATATATTTATAATTTAAATAAATAATATTTATAATGATATTAATATTATATAATGGTACATAGATAAAATAATATAATAATTTTAATATTTATAATTATATAATATTATTATATATATAACAATAAATTAATAAATAAAATAATTAAATAAAATCTGGGTCCCTCCCCTGGGGCCTAGTCAAAGTTAGCCGTTAGAGGTCCTTTAACCGTCATTTGGAAAATTTAGCTGTTGGAATGGCCCACTGTCCCTATTTAACTTATCGCTCAGATTGGATCTTCAACTTGTCCTAACGATGAACCACACTGGTTGGTTCGAAACGCGTCGCAAATGATTTTTTAAGTGATTTTGCCGAAATTATTCTCACAAACAAGATTATGGATCACAGAAGTCTAAATTCTCTAATAATTCAATCTTATCTCCTTAATTAAGGGATAATCTCCTTAATTTAAGGGATAACTATTGCATGACTTCATAAATACTTCTAACTTGAATTTATCCAACTAATTAGTCCATAATGAATTAATTAATTATTTCCAAGCAACTGGTGAGACCAAATAAAATTTTAATTCAAGGACAAATTAAAATTGGAATTTCTAGATTCTATTTTTTTCATTTCTTGTTGTTATTTTCAACACATCCAACTGCGCGAGCCTCTCTTCCAGGGTTCTGTGATCCATCATACCTATGACTATTATGCGCAGACTAGTTACAATGTATTCCATAGGTATTATGGCTTCTCATTAGCTTCTTGCATGTCGTCCAATAAGCCTATAACACTATGTTATGCATAGTTTCCAATCACTTCACTGAGTGTTGCAAAATTTGGTCAGCGCAGTCCCTAGTACTTTGTTGAATGCCCCCACTGTCCAGTTAGCATGTGGGTGATAAGGTGTGCTCTTTTGGTGATACACCTGAAATTCCTCCGTTAGTGCGTTGATCGTCCCATTTAGGAAGTGCGTACCATGATCACTCATCAAGATCTTTGGGCGACCAAATCGTGTCAATACACGCTCAAATAGAAACTTCACAGTAGTTGCGCCCATGCAATCCTTCACTAGCTGCACTTCTACCCAACGAGTCAAGTACTCTGTCGTAGTGATAATGTACCTCGCACATGTCTTCCCTCGAGGATAAATAGGTCCTACAAAATCTATTGCCGCTTTTTGAAAGGTTGCAATGTCATTTGTGGATTCAAAGGAATTTCATCCCTCTGCGATGGCCTACCTGTTCTTTGACATACGTTGCATGTCTTGCAATATGCTTTTGAATCCTAATGAAGGGTTGGCCACCACAACCCTGCACGTAGAATCTTCTACGTGGTTGCTCTCCCTACATAATGTACATAGGTACATACCTTTGAATTATTTCATCATTCCCCATTTTGCATATAAGCCCAACAATGACAGAGAAGTTTGCCACGCATACCACTAATTCCTTCTTTTGCTGGACAGAGTATCCTCCTGATGTAGTTCCAGTCGTTAGAAAGTGTATTATATCCTCAAAATGTCCATCCACGATGTGAACAACAAAAAGTTGTCCGTCAGCTAATCCTGTCTCCAAATTAGTGGCTTCCTCCCTTGTCTCAAAGTGTGACAGGTGGTCAGGTCCCCCATTCAATCATCCAGGCTTCGCAACAACTTTAAAATCATATTCCTAGAACAATAATAGCCATCTGCATATGCGCCCCCCGAAAATAGGCTTATTGACCAAGTACTTTAGCGTGGAGTACATGTGCATTTGCTCGAGTTGGGGCTTTTCTCCATAGGCCTGCATCCAGCTGCACGAATCATTCTACCCATCATACTTGTCTATTAATCACATTTTAGGCTTCCCAAATCATGCTAGCACCATTCTCCTACATTCATGCCAACCATCAAAGCTTCCTTTGTGTGTACTCCACCATGTTGTGGGCGTAGCATGCAGTACGCAGTCCAAGGACTAGAAGCATTGCTTTTCTAGAACCTCCCTTTCAAATGCATCCAAGAAGGTATCTACCTCATTTAGACCATCATAAGTAGGCAAATTTCTTACTTCTGACGACATGCAACGCAGCGACCGGGTCATCATGTTGCAATTTAGCATAGTTACCTCATGTAACTGATTCTTCCAGCATTCTATTTCTTCGTCAAAATCCAAAGTGCAAGAACTTTTGAACTCCCATGTAATCTGCCCATCCACGGTGGGATTCACCCAGTCTTAGTCTTGCGCTGTTATCTTATAAATGTAGTTCAGATCATCATCACTTTCATAGTCACGGACTGGTTCCATATAGGGTGATTCCTCGGTCGGATCCAGGGGTATTATTACACGCAGTGATTTCTTCCCAAATATCATATTTCTCTTCTTCAATTTTATTACCCCATTCATATCAGTAGCCCAGTCATGTTCCAAGAGTGCAAGGTAGGGATTGTTGTCATCAACAATCTCTATTACTTCAAAATATGCTAGCGCGCTCGCTCCCTCAATATCCACAGTCACTCCCTGCAGTCGCCCCATGGGTATGATTTTCTGTTGGTTCACCATCCTTAGTTGATTCGGGGACCATTGCAGCACACGTCTCCCCATTCACTCCCATGTTTGTTACGGTAGAACATTCACATGTGATCCCAAATCTAGAATGACTTGGTCCATCTCATATTATCATATCTCCGTAGTGAGTCTCATTTCATGCCCCGTCCTTGTATTATGCTTTCCGATCTTGTGGACTACGTGCGGTTCTCTTGGTGTGGTCCCAACACATCTGTTGATAAGTTCCTATAACCCTTTTATAGACTTGCTGTCGCACAGTAACTTCATATAGGTTTCCAGGAAAGTAATGAGCATAGAGGGGTCCATCTCCGGCTCAGGCTTATCTTTGGTTCCTGAAGTGGAGGCTTCAATGAAGCTGTTCTTAGCTTCCATGAAGGTTTCCCGAGCACACTCCAAATCAAACTCAGCCTCTTTTTCTAGGGCTTTTTGAACCCATATACTGTCTTTTGGCTATTTCCCCTTGTCATCTCCTGTCACGATTCCACTTCAGAGCACTATATTTACGTTTGGATCTTCCTCGCGTGGCTCAAACTTCATCATCTACCAGTTCTAAGTTGACGGAGGTGGTATCCTAGCTATTAGTGTAGGAAAATCTTTTATTTCATGATCAAACAGCATGCAATACTTGCATGACAGGCGTGTTGGATTAATGCAATTGCAGGCATAGTGTCCTGGTCCTCCGCAATTGTAGCAAATCAATTGTTTGTATCCTCAACGAGGTCCTCCTTCGCCTCGGCCTCATTCACGCCCCTGAAATCCTGTCCACACCATCCCTACATTCTGGTAAAGGGGCCGCATTTCGGCATTGTGAAAATTTAGTTGTTGCGCTATCAAGTGTGTATGGACATTTTGAATTTTGAGGCTTTGAGAGCAAGTTCGGTGTTTGAAACATTTCCGAAGGAGACGCGAGACCTCCTTACTAGAATGATGTCGACACCCGAGGAATTCGCGCAAGAAATTGTGGTAGCAGAACCCCCAGAGAACACTAGAATAATAGTTGAGGTCCCTAAATAACCTAGAGCACCAAGACCTAAGAAGGATAAGCAGGCTATGATCCAGGTGTGCGTCTCACCATGAAACCCACTGAGGACCAAGCTCACCTTACAGGAAAAGCGGAAGGCCATTAATGTTATATTGGCAGCAGATTTTTAAGAATCTAACCCATAAATATCGCCTTAAATGCCTACCACCCACTCCATTTAGCCTCATGAATAGTGACTTTAATAGTCACTTTCCAGTGGACTTGCGTGCTAGTGCAGCTATCTTCGAGCTGTCATGGACCCTGTGACACTTCGTTGCTTCACGCGGTCTTGAAATCACGCAGCTCTCCAACCTAGGCAGTGTAGTTTATAGTCCCGCACCTCCTTTTAGCTTCCTAGGGTGCTAAGACTGTGCTTCTGTCGAATATTTAGATGGTCGGGCCACCTGTGTATGGCTTGAAATGACTACCATTCACTTTTTCTAGGAAGGGATATCCATTCAACTTAACCAACTGGACCATGCCACCATCGATAATCTCCTTAATAACATACGGCCCCAACCAATGCATTCTGAGTTTCCCTGGAAATTTATCAAACATACTATCATACAATAGCACTAATTCATTCACCTTAAAGGTGTGTCATGCCACGCCTTTTCATGCTGCTTTTGGACCTGCTGCTGAAATCTAGCCAAAAATCTTTGTTCTTCCAGCTCATCCAATTGCGAGTTCCTCTCTTCCAGGGCTCTGTGATCCATCATACCTGTGAGCGTTGCTATGCGCAAACTAGTTATGATGTATTCCATAGGCATTATAGCTTCCACTCCATAGACAAGCCTAAAAGGTGTCTATTTCGTCAACTTCTTACATGTCGTCCGATAAGCCCATAACACTACAGGTATGCATAGCTCCCAATCACTTTGTTGAGCATTGCAAGCCTTGGTCAGTGTAGTCTCTAGTACTTTGTTGAATGCCTCCACTGTCCCGTTAGCCAATGGGTTATAAGGTGTGTTGTTCTGGTGATACACTTGAAATTCCTCCATTAGTGTGTTGATCATCTCATTCGGGAAGTGCGTACCACAATCACTCATCAAGATCTTTGGACAGCCAAATCACATCAGTACATGCTCAAATAGAAACTCTACGGCAGTCGCACCCATGCAATCCTTCATCGGCTGTGATTTTGCCTAACGATTCAAGTACTCTGTCACAGTGATAATGTACCTCGTGCCTATCTTCCATTGAGGTTGAATAGGTCCTACAAAATTTATTGCCCACTTTTCGAAATGTTGCAATGTCATTTGTGGATTCAAAGGCATTTCATCCCTTTGCGATGGCCTACTTGTTCTTTGACATAAGTTGCACGTCTTGCAATATGCTTTTGAATCCTGATGAAGGGTTAGCCACCATAACCCTGTGTGTAGCATCTTCTGTGTGGTTGCTCTCCTCCCATGGTGCCCCCGTGAGGGTCTGCTGGGATGCTGCTTCATTCAAACTTGGGTACATACCTTTGCAGTATTTCATCATTCCCCATTTTGTATAGATGCCCAGCAATGACAGAGAAGCCTACCACGCACACCACTAATTCCATCTTTTGTTGGATAGAGTATCCTTCCGGCATAGTTCCAGTCATTAGAAAGTGTATTATATCCTCAAAATGTCCATCTATGACACACACAGCAAAAAGTTGCACGTTAGGTAATCCTTCCTCCAACTTAGTGGGTTCCTCCCCTGTCTCAATGCGTGATAGGTGGTCAGGTCCTACGTTCAATTGTCTAGGCTTCACAACAAATTTAAAATCGTATTCCTAGAATAATAATAGCCATCTGCAGATGCGCCCCCCAACACAGGCTTATTGACCAAGTACTTTAGCGTAGAGTACAGGTGCATTTGCTCGGGTTGAGGCTTTTTCCATAGGCCTACATCCATGTGCACGAATCATTCTACCCATCATACTTTTTTGTCAATTGCATTTTAGGCTTCCCAAATCGTGCTTGCATCATTCTCCTACATTCGCACCAATCATCAAAACTTCCTTTGTGCGTACCCCACCATCTTGTGGGCGTAGCGTGCAGTACCTAGTCCAAGGCCTGGAAGCGTTGCTTTTCTAGAACCTCCCTTTCAAATACATCCAAGAAGGTATCTACCTCATTTATACCATCATAAGTAGGCAAATTTCTTACTTCTAATGACACGCAACGCAGTGATCGGGTCATCACATTGAAATTCAGCGTAGTTACCTCATATAACTGATTCTTCCAACGTTCTATTTCTTTGTCAAAATCCGAAGTGTAGGAACTTTCGCGCTCCCATGTAATATGCCTATCTATGGTGGGATTCACCCAGTCTTGGTCTCACGTTGTTATCTTATAGATGCAATCCAAATCATCATCACTTTAATAGTCATGGACTGGTTCCTTATAGCGCAATCCCTCAGCGAGATGCAGGGGTATTATTACGTGTAGTGATTTCTTCTCAAAGATCATCTTTTGCTTCTTTAGATTGATTACCTTTTTCATATGAGTAGCCTAGTCAATTCCCAAGACTGTAAGGTAGGGATTACTTTCATCAACAATCTTCATTACTTCAAAATATGCTAGCGTGCTCACTCCCTCAATATCCACAGTCACTCCTTACAGTCGCCCCATGGGTATGATTTTCTGCTAGTTTTCCATCCTTAGCTAAATAGGGGACCATTGCAGCCCAGGTCTCCCCATTCTCTCCTATGTTTGTTTCGATAGAACATTCGCATTTGATCCCAAATCCAAAATGATTTGACCCATCTCATATTCTCTGATCTACGCGGTTTGTCTCATTTCACACCTGGCCCTTTTCTTATGCTTTCTAATCTTATGAACTATGCATGGTTCTCTTCATGCGGTCCTAGAAAATATGTTGATAAGTTCCTATAACCCTTTCACAGCCTTACTATTGTGTAGTAACTTCATACAAGTTTCTAAGAAAGTAGTGACCATAGAGGGGTCCATCTCCGACTCAAGCTTATCTTTGCTTCCTGAAGTGGAGGCTTCAGTGAAGCTCTTCTTAGCTTCCATGAAGGCTTCCTGAGTGCACTCCAAATCAAACTCATCCTCTTTTGCCATGGTTTTGCGAACCCATGTACTATCTTCTCATTTTTTCCCTTGTCATCTCCTGTCACAATTCCACTTCGAAGCACTATATTTACGTTCGGATCTTCCTCGCATGACTCAGACCTCATCATATGTAGGTTCTAAGTTGGGGGAGGTGGTAGTGCTCCTTTGTCACATATCCTGGCTATCAGCGTAGGAAAATCTTCTGTTTCATGATCAACAGCATGCAATACTTGCACGACGGGCGCTTTGGATTAGTGCAATTGCAGGTATAGTGTCATGGTCTACCACAATTGTAGCAAATCAACTATTTGCGACGTCTACCAGGTCCTCCTTCACCTCGGCCTCATTCGCGCCCCTGAAATCATGTGCACACCATCCTTGAATTTTGGTAAAGGGGCTACGTTTTTGCCTGAACTCTATAGGTGGGCATTATATCCATCATCAATTCATATTTCTGCAAGTATGCTCATCATGTCCCACTGATCTACAAAAGTTGCAAAACAATGGTTGCGGAGTTTGCGTATATTTCTATAACAAGTGGCAGTTATCTGTGGCATGTTTTCCAGCTATTTGACAAATAGCGCACCACAAAGTAGGCGTTGCACTAGGTCTTGCTTGAGCTTCTGGCCTTAAAGGCATCAGTCCTCCTCCTGCAAGGTAATTTGTAAAAACCGGGCAGTGGTCTTTGTCATGACCCTAGCTCTTGCATTTCATGCACCATACTTCTTCACGTACCTCTGGCCAAATCGTCCTATCCTGCTTCAAGCTTTGCATCTCAAGGCACATATTTTTTAGCTGCGCGTGGATCTGTTGAACTCCTAGATTAGGATCTTGCATCAGAGTCTCATGTAGTCTCATGGCAATCTCGAAGGCCTCTTCCTGAGTTGTTATCTTTTGTTGTGACAGTGCGCTACTTAGGTGTGGTAGTAGCAAAGCCACAAACCACTTACAATGTTATCCATCTGTCAAATTCATGTTGGCCTCGTCGATTGTACATTTTAGCCTCTGATCTAGTTCCCAATATGTCTCACCTGGTAGCATTTTGATCTCTTTGAATCCCATAATCGACTGCGCTTTAGATTTAGGCCTGCTAAATTCCCTATTCAATGCTTCTTGGATGTCCGCTACTCTAGCATTCGGGTTATTGCTGGAGTACTTAATATACCAAGTTAGCACGTGATCTTGCAGAGCACTAACAAGTGTTGCCTTCTTTATGTTATCATCTGTAACACCTTGAGCTTCCCATACGTCCCTCACAATGAACCAGAATTGGTCCAGGTCCTCATTTCCCAAGCCTTTGAACAAAGGCAACTTCACTGTGTTTGCCATACTGAATCGCAATGGTGGCGGAGGTGGCACGGCGAAGTTGGAGGTGATGGCGGTGAATATGGAGGTGGTGTGGGCAAAGGTGGTATTCGTAGAAATCCCTATATTATTAATTGAATAGCACTTTGCGAAGAGACCTTCGTTATCCATTCTTCATCCCTTCATGGTGGTGAAATCAAGGGGCTATACTCCAAACCCTTATTTCCTTCGTTTCTGTACCTTTTTCCACTTTGCGTAGTCCCAAACATCAAGGTAACTGCATAACCCATTTTTTGCACAACAACATTTTAATCTAAGTATTCAGAGATTTTACGTACTTACCTCACGGTCTTGTAAAAAAAATTGCTCTGCCTCGCTATAGCTAACTGAGGTGTTGACCATGAACTCAATAACAAATCCTCCTATGATATGATCAAGCCAATGATCGACGGCACATGTGATATTATCCTCCGATGCTTCCAACCTTCACACTAGCTCTGGGGTCCACACAACAGGATTGCCAAGTTTCCACCTTCCTTGGCTATATGCTAGCTCCATGATCCTCTCATATAGCTTAGTAGGGAAAGAAGCGAAAAATATTTCATGGATATCTGTATACAGGTATTGGTCCAACCACTATTCTTTTGATAGTTGTAGGTTTCGGTTCTCCTACACCGCGAACTTGTGAATCCTTCTATCTAGCCAGCCTTCGATTTCTTTCTTGGTTGGATTCTAGTGATACGACATCACACATCTCTATGCAAATTCTGGTCCCGACAATGGAACCATTTATTGGCTTGTGGGGACCAGACCCATGTTCAACGTTATTTAGCCAAACAAATCCCTACATTACTGGACCTTTCGGCATTAGCTTGTAGAGCATGGGCTGAAGTCTCACCCGAAGCAGTATGGAGGGATGTTGGAACCAAGTTTCCACAACCTTGAGATGGTTGTGTTGTTGATTTATTCCAACTATACTTTCCTTCACGCAAGTTTCTTATCCCTCTGCTCTACCCTTCAGTACCTTCGCAAAATGTTACAATCAGCTTCTTCGCAACCCTAACTAGGGGTTGATATGCTTTCACGCTGCTAGGGCAGCGAACTGCGATATCGCCCAAACTAAGCTAAGTATCTTACTTATCTTATTAATAGATCTTAGTTAGCTTCGCGTAAATATATGTTCTTACTTGTGTTCACTTAACCAATACAGTCATACACATTCACGCATCATATAAGCATTAGAAGTGAAATTCATACCCAATATAACAAATGCATAAACAGGAAATAAAGATGCAGAAATTATAGAATACTTCTCTTTATTGATAATTCCAATTGATTACAGACTCAACTCGCCTTGCACAATCAGCTGCAAGGGTCCACGCACTCAATTGCAGACTTCTAGGCCTCTGCGCACTCAGTTGCAGAGCCTCTACCTATGCTACGACCCAAAACTTACACTTATACTTTAGAGATATCTCTCATACATCTTCGATTATTCATTTCTTCGTGTCTTTTAACTACTTAGATCTATTTATACAATTCAGTGTCTGTGGACTGGGGACAGATCTTCTACAACTAACATTTATCTTCTACAACTAACATTACATTTTTAAAATAAGGGCAAACAACTCTATGACTCTTTAACAACTACGTGCTCCATGACCACAAAATGCAGAGTCTTTACATTTGTATTACAAAATTGGACCAAAATATGGGCTTTAAGCCCCAAAATTGCCCTTGGGGGATCCCATGCCTAACACCATCCCTAGTTGTCAGAATCATGTTTATTATCACATCATTTATTTGGTCCTTTTCTCATAATGGTTTGAGAAGGTCGCCACTGACTTCTTGCTGGCAGGTCTTTCTCTTATTGACTACAACAAATCTCTCTAAGAGCATATCTAGAGCCACACCCTGGCCCTATTTTCATTATTGATAAGTCACCTTGTGCTCGACATCATTCAGTATCATGGGTCTTTGACTGAGTGGCTTCCCTTGTGTTCAACATCAGCATTCATTATCACACATTGGGATTTGTGCAGTTCCCTGGTTTCTATTTGACCCTATTGGTGGATTCCTCGCCTCTGTGACATCTTTCATTATTGTTTAGTTCAGAGGGTTTATATCGTGCACTAGCTACATCTTGTGTACACTGGAAATGTGCTTCAGTTGTGTTACTACATCTTCATTCGTCTGGCTCTTTCCACATTATTTTCCTATGGGTTACACTTGTGATAGATTGATGAAGGATGCCTTAATGCCTTCCTTATAGCGGATCTTTTCCCATCGATTTCAGCTCATTTCTCTAGGAAAGAGATCTAGAGTCCATTTGGCAGTACCTTAGGGTTTACAATCATTAGTGGTAGATTCCTTTGCTATTGACAGTGGGAAAACATCATTGTCTCCTAATTGATAGATTCTTCCAAGTGTTCGACTACAGCTCATCTATTCGCACTTGCTAGATTATAATGGGTACCTTGGCTCACATCATCATTATCGGTGAGTAGTCTCTCATTTTTTAACGATATACATCAATGAATGATAATCAAATGATTTCTAACATGGTCAACTTTAGATCATTTACTCCCATTGTCTAGAAATGTAGCACGGCAGTCGGTGAATACCTTGGGTTTGCATCAACATTTCTTGGTTCACTTGTCAGTCGCTCCTATTCCTGCTAGTTGACACCATCCACCTTATATGTTGCAATTCCTTACAGTGACATCCTATATGTTGGCACTCGAGTTGCAGTGTAGTACCATTTATTCCACCATTTGACTTGGAACTTTTTGGATCAACTTTATGACTTCAGTGATCAGCTTCATACTTCAACATCATTGGTCAGTGATTTCTTTGTGATATTTAGAAATGTACTTATTTGGATATGATCGGATGATCCATTATGTATTTTCAGTTCCTTTATACTTGTATGCATATCGGATCCACTTTTGTACTTGACATGCGGACATGCCTTACTATCACTAATCATGCGTATGCCCGCCTCAGACAACATTTTCTTTCTGATCTCTTTCACTAGCTTCGAAGGCTGAATTATGGTGAACTCCTCCTCGGACTCATCATGATTCCTTCTATACACTTAAGATATTTCGACCATCATGTACCCCTTCTGACCTCATATATTAAGGGGCATCTGTTATAGCACCATTTATTACTCTTGATAGATTTGATGCTCTGGTTATGGCGTAGGGTATCCCCTCCTTCCAAACTTGGTCCAAAATCTAAAAAACATTTTTTTATTTCCAATACGCTACTTTTCCCTATTATAAAAGCATGTACACATGGGTCAGCATATACCCAACCCATGTACATGTGTTAAAACACTTAAAAATAATAAATTTCCTTTATTTCAGGTGGATTTCATCGATTTTACCTATTACTCACCTCCTATAGCTCATGGCCTAACTATTTCCCAGCTGAAAAAAACTATTTTGGAGAAGTATAAATAAACCTCCTTGGGATGGCCTTAAGGGAGAAGAAATGAGATATTTATATTATAGTTGTTTGATCCTTGATCGAGTCTGATAAAATCCCTGTTTCTCCTGCACTCCCCAAAGCTTTAGGAAGCCCTTGTTTCCTCTTTTGAGATATCCTTCATCCTTCCTGAGATATCCTTGTGTATGATGATGGAGGAAAATTGTTGAGGTCAGGAAAGGACAGATCCAGAGGACAGTTCTGCTTGGAGCTGGAGGAAGACTCAAGTTGTAGTTTTCCACCTTTCTTGTAGCTTACATCAATAAAGAAATGATGTTCAGTTCTTGATATTAATAGTGTTTATGCATTGATCTATATTTTGATTTGTTTATAAATATTATATTAATGTGTAATTGTTCATTCATTTATGTGATCCAACGTATATATCATGAATATTCTTTACGTTTCTACTATTGTATATGATTTGCTTGAATAATTTATAGGTTTTAAAGGCAAAAGGAGAAGCAGAGGGTTTTCACCCTACGAGATCTACCCAAATGTAGGACCCCAGGGTAAGGACACTTCTTCCCAATTCAGTAGAATAAACATTTAGATTGTTTGTCTCAGCATTTCTTGTTGTTGTTTGCCCTATGCTCTATTTGGGTTTTCAACCCAAGACCCTAGAGTGTTCTCATTTGGAACACCTAAGTTCAAAAATTCCTTTTCTATGATTTCTAAGGTGGATTTATGTTTGGTTATTAATTGACCAATGGTGAAAGGTGTCACAACCACAGATTTCTTATTTTTCAAAGTACAATGAAATTCATCAAGATGTAATCATTTCCTATCAATTTCCAAAGAGAACAATTTGGGAGGAATGAACTTAGTAAAATGATACAACTGCCCCTCAAAACTGTAGGCTCAGATTACTGAGTAATGAGGGAAAATATAATATTGTCCACTATTTTCCTTTACAAATTTAAGGTTTTTGTAGTTGGGATTGCTAATTAATGTTGGAATATCTACATATTTGAGAGTTTGAGTCAACATTTCGGAACCTCTAGCTAAGTCCATCTTTGAGACTTGTGAAAGATATGAAGAGAAGGAGCATAAATAAATAGTGTAACGATGTTTAAAGGAAACCCTAATAGTTAGCCATAACTAAGATAACATAAGAAATTAATAGGTTGAGTGATTAATAAATATTAATGTATAATATTAATTATCTGTTTAACAAATAATTATTGTTATATATTATAATAATTTTCTTCTCCTTCTCTTCATATATTTCATGATTCTTGAATATGAACCCAACTAGAGGTTCTGAAATGTCGACTCAAACTCACAAATATGTGAATCTTCCAACATTGATCAGATATTTTCCTTTGCGATATATAAAATTATCATGGCCTCTTCTGATCTGGATCTCTTTAACAACTTGAATTAACCAAGATCTTTTATTTATGTGATGTTAGCATAATTTCATATGAAAGAGTATAAAAAAACCACATGTGCATAATTTAAAGAAGAGGAAACATAATGAAAACCATCAAATTAAAGCACACACACATGTTGATAACGGATTTCACCAAGTGTGGGTTACTTCTTCGGGCCAAATGTCAAAAGTGGGGAGGTCACTTCAATAAATGTTGTAAGATGATGATGAGTCCATGGTTCATTCTTTTTCATTACAAGGATAAATTCCCTCAACCAAAGTGGCATGTCTCTCCATGAGACATTCTCCTATAGGAACTATCACTCAAATGATCCATCCTTCAGCATGACAAGCTAACAAATGCTTGCATGACGTGGCATACTAGTATCCCTCAACATATTGATAACAAGGATCTCAGTAACAAAATATCATCTTAGCAAATCAAAAGAAAGAAATGGCATAACTACATCATATACCTCCACTTTCGGGGATGTCCTAAAAATGCAAAACTCTGCTGACAAAATGGACTACATCATTGAATTTGTGGTGTGAAATCATGTCAAATGACTATAAACTTCGCCCCTTTCAGACACCTTCAACATCTGGACTCTCGGGAATCTCAAAGATTCCCTCAAGATTCCTTCTTGGAGAGGGCTGAAAAATCTACTGCTTAGATGAAAATTTTAAGCACAACATTGTGCTCCTTATGAAATTATGACAAAAATGACTATAAAGTCAACTTCATTCTACTTCAACCTCAAAAGGAGTCTTTTAGATTCCTCAAGATTTTGCAAAGATTCCTCACTATTCACTGCCTGAAATTATGCTGCCAAAATGGGAAAATGAAACACACCATCATGTTCCCTACAAAATTTTGGTTCGTTTGAGTATAAAGTGGACATGATTATGTCACTATGAAAAATTGTCCTCCATGGAATCTTTTAGATTCCTCACTGCATCAGAGAATATTCCTGCAAAAATTGTCTCAAAAAACATGTCTATCCTGGGCACAACTCCAACTCCAAGTTCCACCATCGTACCTCCCCCACCATTCTATCGAATGAGAAATAATGGGTTTTAATACATTTGATGGGGGGATAAATCAAAGTCAAGCCTATAGGTCGTTGGTGGATGGATATATTTGGTGGGCAGAGGTCCCAGGGTCAAACCCGCAGGCCTCCCCCATATGGCGTGTTGTTTTTCTATTTTAAAAATGGTATGGCATGTTGTTTAACCATTTCGCATATAACATTTTTGGGTCACATTTTTCATTTGATTGTTGAGTGGTTATGGGACTGCTGCATGGGCGGGTCAACCACCTGGTGGGTTCGGGTTCAAGCCTCGATAGTCCCCTGTTGTTTTCCATATGCGGTGTGGCCGTTGGCCCGTATTTATTTCATATCAGTTGGTTGGTTTTGTTTTAACTGGTCAATGCATATATATGGTATAATGTGGTTTGGGGGTTGGCGGGGGTGGCAGCCCGCCAGCCCATACATATTATTTTTTTAATAATATAATACAATGGGGTTGGTTGTTCGAATTTGACCATCGACCAACCGACCCTATTTTTAATATTTTTTTCATTTTATTTAAATAAACTGTCAAGAATAATTTAACCGGCTTTTGGGGTTTACTGGACAAATTAAGTAGGCAACAAATTCACCCTTTCTAACCGCTAGATTCCATGCACTGATCCTTTGTCAATTTGTTGCCTTGTTAGTGACTGCCACTTGGCCTAATTTAACCAAAACTTTGACCATGAATATCTTGAGCATACGAACTTGGATTTGAGTGTCATTCACGCTATTGGAATCGGGACAATGAGCACTATGATCTGGTCCTAGCTTGAATTCTATCTGATGGCTTTGATTTTTGATCTATTCTAAGCCACTTGTGAATTTTGAGTGTTTCTAGAGCCACCTAGATCATCTTCTAATATCCTATCAAGAGCCTTCTACCAAATTTTAATATGGAAGTAAAAAGAGAATTGATTTATAATTTTATTATATCTCCCAAGAATCCTTCTTGGATACAATAATGGTGACCAATAATCTATCTCGTTCTCTTTCCACGCACTTCGAGACCTAAATCAATATCCGTTATCAAATTCGAGGCTCAACGATTGTGTGATAATTTTGGGTCGAAATGGGGGAATTAGTCTTCGCGCTAATTGTGACCTGAATGAATTTTGGTTGTCAAATTGAACTCATCATAGCCATTGGATTTCTTTGGGTGGGGGAATGAAGTGTAGATGAGAGTTTTTCCTTAGCGCACAAAATTGCTAGTTTACAGGAATTATAACCTTAATTGAGCATAAAAATAAGGATTTATGTGTAGATTTTGAACTAGGTTATCACCCCAACGTGATCATAAGATTAATTTATAACTTAGTAATAGGTTTAAGATATGGGGTTTCATAAAACAAGCTAAACTTCAGTCCTTGGTGAAACTCATTCTAAAGGGAATATACATTAAGGAATTTTTTGAAGACTTTGAAAATTCCATAAATGAAGTATGATTGTAGCTACAACAAAGCCCTTCAAAGATGATGTATTGTGTGATGTTGCCCCACTTGACATGTGTGATGTTCTTTTAGGAAATAAGATACCAAAGGTAGTCCTCATAGTATCATTATTACTCTCAGAGGTCATCTATATAAGATACCAAAGGTAGTCCCAACTATTGCAATTTCATTGATCTCAGTAAATAAATTCCAAAAGGTCATCTGTCAAACTAAAATTTTTGTTCTCTTCATGTTTTTGTTAGAAGGTGAAAGGAAGGTCACTACAACAACCATGAGCTTTGAACGAGGCCTCTCTACACAACAAAATCAAGTGGAAAATATTGTAGAGGCATACAAAGATATCTTCACTCCACCTATGGGGGTGCCTCTACACTACCAAGTCAAACACTCAATTGAGTTGATAATGGGTACTCCTTTACCTAATTTCCCAGTATATAGATGCTCTCTCTTGGATAATGAGGAAATAAAATGTTAGATTCATAAGCTCATAGAAAGGGGCCACATTTTACTGAGCTCCTCACCTTGCGAGAGTCCAATTATGTTGGTCCACAAGAAGGATGGGACATGGAGACTCTGTATTAATTATATAGCCCTAAAAAAAATCATTAACAAGAACAAATACTTTATCCTAGGATTAAGGATCTTCTTAACTAGCTTATGAATGCCAAGTTCTTTAGTAACATTGATATAAAGTCAAGATACCACCAGATTTTGATTAAATACATTTGATATATGGAAGACAATAATCAAATCTAAAGTAGGCCTTCTCGAGTGGTTGGGTATGCCCTTTGGCTTGACTAATTCTCCAACAATTTTCATGAGTATGATGGATGATATCCTATGGCCATTGACAAACTCTTTTGTGGTTGTATATTTGGATGGCATCCTCATCTTCAATAGAACCTAGGCAGAACATTTGTAACACATTTGATAGGTATTTAGCACCCTGTGGAAACACAAGTTGTATGCCAATCTATATAAATGATAATTTGGCATGCAAAACATTATATACTTGGGATACATTATGGATGATCATGGGGTACATGTGGACCTAGACAAGATCCAAGTCATTCGAGATTGGCCAATTTCTTGGGTCTTACTAGCTTCTACCGAAGGTTCATGTTGGGGTTCTTGTATATCGCCTGGTCCTTAATCAAATGACCAAGGGTGGGGAAAAATAAAACTTTTCTTGTTTTAAGTCATAGTTAAAATAATTCAAGGATCTGAAAGACCACCTTTACTCTGCATCAATCCTTACCCTACTAGACCTACAACAACCATTTGAAATTCAAATAGATGCCTTTGACTATGTTATTGGTGCAATCCTCACTAAACAAGGACATCAGATTCCCTATCTTAGTGAAATGCTTTATGATACTATATAGAGATACCCCACCTATGAAAAGGATATGTAGCCCATAGTTTAGGGCTATCGACAATGGAAACATTATATTTTGGGGAAGGAAATGATCATCCAAACTAAATCACAAGCCTCTGCAATCTATGCAAACATAAGGAAAGTTATAAAATGACCACCATAAAAATGTTCCACATACCTACAACAATTCCATTTGAAAATCAAACACAAGAAGGGTAGAACCAATCATGTCGTAGACTACCTCAGTCATCCCCCAATTGTGGCACTAACCATAGTTAACTCTTGTGGGCACGAGACCTCTAAGTGGCCACAATTATATAACAACAACTTTGACTTTGTTACCACATACCAGATGTTGATCACAAGCAAGAAAGTTCTAGACTTCCACCTCCAAGATGCAATCTTGTACTACCTTGGCCACCTTTGTGTTCCTTCAAGTGAGAATTCCAAGTTGACTTGGGAGCCACATTACAATTGGGTGGTAGGGTAGTTTGGTATGGAGACTATAGTAGTATTATTTTAGTGGTATATTAGATCGTGCATTGTCTATGCCATTGCTAGACCAACCATCAATAAGTAATGGTTGTATACTCCTCTACCTACTTGAGAGAATCCCTAGAAGTCAGTCTCCATGGATTACAAGTCAAATTTTCCATCCACCAAGCATGGTAACAACTGTGCGTTTATGGTTTTTGACTGGTTCTCTAAGATGACCATTTTGGCATCATGCAAGAATAGTTTCATAGTTGAATCCATTTCTAAACTCTTCTTTGAGCATGTTTGGGTTCATTTTTGGCTACCTCATACCATTATTTAGGATAGGGATAGTGGGTTCCTCAACACCTTTGGGTCCATCCTATGGTCTCCCATGGGTACCAGGTTGACCAAATCGACTACCTTTCAGCCCCAACCAAATGGAAACACATAGTGGTAAACATGATTATTGTGAATATATTGTGCATGTACAACTCCAATAATCCACATGCATGGCATTAAATACTTCCATATGTTCAACTTAGTTATAATAGATACCACTAGAATTTTATTGGCCACAATCCTTTTAAAGTGTGCTTGGGGTTTCAAAAATTGGCCCTAATTAATGTAGTTATTCCATTGCATCTTCACTGAAAAATTCCTTCCATGCTTAACTTAAGTCAAACAAGGCAACCAAATTTGTTGAATGGATCCAACACCTCCAACAATAGGTCCACAATATCTTGCAAAAATCCAATGCCAAGTACAAACAATGACATGACCAACACAAATTTCCACATAAGTTATAGGTTGGTGATAAGGTGTGGTTATATTTACAGAATGAGAACCTCACAAGCCCTCATAGGAATATTGGACCACTCTAATATAGACCTTACACAATCATAAGGGATGTGGGTAAAAATTCTTTTGAATTAAGCATTATCATTTTCCTTTGCTTGCACCGAATATTTTTTGTGGAGTTGCTTAGACTATATTTTCCACCTATTTTGGACACCTTAGAGGTAGTTGACAAATTGGGCCACACAAAAATCAATATTGATGGCATTGAACAAGATACAATGGATCAAATCATGGACACCAAGATAAGGGATACCCATTAACAACACATACAACTTTATTGGGTTGTTAAGGTAGGGCAACTTCTTCACCAAGGCAAGTGGCTCACAAGAAGCCAAATTTAGCAAATTTTTTCCCATATGATGTGAGAACTTGATGAAATCGAGACCACAAATTCCTAATGGGGGAGCAATAATCTAGGTGGATATCAGTGGCCACCCACATCCTCCACTATCTTAATGGTTCTCTAACTTCTTGGAAAATTTTCTATGATTTTTTAGTCCCAAAATTTTGGGGTTGTTTTGAGGCCCTGACCAATGCTTTTTGGAAATTTAGGGGGCTATGGCTCACCATGGATGTTATGATTAAAAGTATATATATAATAATATAAACAATGTAAAACAATAATAATAATAAATAATTATTAATTAGTAACTAGTTAATGAAAAGGTATGTCCCTAAGGACATAACTCTTGGTGAAGAGGTACCTACCTAGGGTATATAATCGACCCTCACCCTCATTATAATCATCTCATATCTCATATTAATTCAATATACAGTTATATGTCTTACAATGGACATTTACGTCTTTGAAGTATTTTAAAGATTTCCACTGCGTATACGACTTTTAGTCGTTACATTGGTATCAGAGCATTCCTCTGAGTAGATTAACTTTGTTCGTTACAATGGGATACCTTAGTCCCAGTGAAAATTTGTATTCCTTGGATGGTTATTTCCAATGAGCTATCGTACACCACAAACATATATTATATGCAAAAGTTGCGCCTTTAGGAAGATGATGAAACAACTAACCACCTCAGGGCCAACAAACCTTTTGGTGCTTCATCTTTGGGTTTGGTTTTGGACCTTTAGGGATCTTTATTTATGTTTAAAGGCCATTATTTTAGCCTCTTGTAATATCTTTTTCAAATGCACCTAGCCACCATCTCTCTTTATTCAATGAAGACTAACACCATTTTATCAAGTTTGTGTTCTGCATTATTCTACTATTTCATTTATTAATATAAGTTGGGTTTCCACCATATTATTGTAATCTATACTATAGTTCTATATGCATTTTCCTTTTACTTTCATGAATTTCATTTCATTCCTTGTACAACCCAGATCATATGACCTAGGCAGGCCTCAATTTTACTAGTGTTAACCAATTCTTTGGTAGGTTTTTTTAAGAACTTTTGGTGAAGACCCTTTCATTAATTTTGATTAGTTGGTAAGGTGTCAATATCTATAATCTTAAAGACTCGGTTGGCCTTAGGAAGTTAATTAATCTTCTTGAATAAATTGGGAGTCAAGGGAATGGGATTTCTACTAACATTTTTAAGTCATATACGTCTCTTTTTACTATCAAATATATTAGCACATTAGGAAACCAGCTATGAGAAATCAAAGACTTCAAGCGTGCACCCTCACATGTACAATGCTTGAGGTTCATGCCTTATTATTACTCTTTTGCTTGAGGTTGTGTCATGAATACCACTAGTAAGCAATAGAGCATTGAAAATCACAATCTTGTTTTCCAAGTGTATTAATAGTATCTTCACAAAAAAAAAAAAACTCTTTTTTTTTATTCAACATCTTTCTTTTGATACTTATTAACAATGTTCAAATAGAAAATAAACTAAAATTTTGTTAATTTGAGATCTTTGGTGGTATAAATATCTCATTTACCCATTTTCTGTGAATACATGTGAGGAAAGGTGGTTCATAAATAACAATTAATGCTTTAATTCAAACAGATAGATGAATCTTAGCAAAAAATGTGCCTCATTCATTACAAGATGGAATTTATATCATGAAAATTATGCATTGGGCGCAACAAGAATTTAATGAATGTGGTGTGGGATGCGAGATGGGATAGTGTTAGGTAAGGCCTTAGACACCCGCATACAAAAGGAGTGGTTAATTACAAAAATGGCTAAGTGTGGAACTTTGTGGGTTGCTTCAAGTTTGTGATAGAAAGTCATGTGGGTTTTGGAACGCAGGGGAGTGAATGAGAAAAAGGTCTCTCACGACTCACATAAAATTAAAATGGCTAAGTATAAAAAAAGGTGTGCAATTTGTAGGCTATAGAAATGTGGGTGAAAATTTTAGAATGTGGGATGTAGACGTGGGATAACTTAGAGGAAAAGATAACCAACAATGACATACACAAAAATGTATGTGTCATAAGTGTTTCAATTTTTGAACTATGTAAGAAACAATTGAGCAAAAGGAAGCCCTGAAATCCACATATGCGAGAAAATGACTATGTGTTGAAAAAGGAAGATTGCTACTTGTAATATATGAATAATTGAGTAAAAGGAAGCCTTACAATCCACATATGCGAAAAAAATGACTATTTTATGAAAAAGGAAGATTGCTAGTTGTAATATATGGTTAAGAAAGACATAATACTATTTATTAATGAATTTTGGTCAATAATGTTGTATTTTTCCTCCTTTGAGGAGGAACAAAGGACAATTAGAGTGTCCTTGAAATATCTAGGAGCTTCAACCTAGATTTTTATACCATGCTTCCTAACTAGTCAAGAGACTAGAGTAAGCATGAGATGATTATGTTTTTATACCAACTCCATATGGTCACAAAGATATTTCCAATCATTTTCTTGAAATGACAAAGCATTCCCCCCAAAATCTTTTGTGTGCCAATATAGTTCCATTATGTTGTGGAATTTAGTTTCCTTAGTGAAAGTCAAACCTTGGTCCATGAGGCAGTCAATAAATATGGTATCCTCCTCCTCCTCCTTCACTAGTAAAGATATTGAAAATGTAACCCTTTCCTCAACAGCATTCACATGCATATGGAGGTTGAGTAGAGTAGTTTGAAGGTGAGTCAAAGTGGTAGAAAATACATCCATCCCAACCATGGTTTGACATAAAGGAGTTTTATATTTGCGTGCTAACTGAGGGGCCATGGTGCAAAGATAACAATAAACAAATGCCATATTTTGAGACTAAAGGTGTTATAGACATTTTTGGGCACTTCAACCCCAATCATAAATGTCCATAAACTGAGGGCTCCTAAGTCCCTAAAAGTGTTGCTTCACTGCCTAAAGGAACAAGGTCAGCTGATTACATCATCTCCCAGAATTGCTCCACTAAAAACTACTCATAAATAATCAAAACTGGACCATACTGAAACCCCGGTGCAGAGGGTGCGATGCATATCACCTTCCCAGTGTATAGGGTGTGATGCATATTGAATGGCTCTTCTGTAGGGTGCGATGGTTGGGAATGGACAAATGGCAGGGACAAAATGCGAGGGGGAAGATCATGGAATCTTCCAGAAGCTTCCCCTCTGAACTTGCCTCTCTGTTTTCGACCAGGGATGAGTAAGACATCATCATTCTCCAAGTGGAAGCAGGAACTATCAGAGAAAGGACACTAATCAAGACCCCAGAAGATGACTCACCTCCCCATAATCATCTATATATGGATCCCTCATCACAGAGATCCAGAGGCTGGAATTTTGTATCTTATAGAGAAGTGTTGTTGGTTTTCTGGTGTACATTCATAGTGTTGGGTCATCTAAGCTTTACTTAGGTGAAGAAGGGCTTTCTAGCTGGAGGATGATGCTGGGTCAGAACATATGGTTGTAATCCTCTTGCTACTTTTCATCTTAATAAAGCTATTCAAGTTTTCCTCCATATTCTTGTCTACTTATTTATATATGCATTTGTATGGTTAACACACATCTGGTCCTGTGTTATTGATGAATATAGATCTTTGTTCTTAGATAGTAGTATGTTGCTGTGATTCCACAGGTGCTCTTTGAAGCTGGGCAGACGAAGTAGAAGCAGCAAAGCTCTATCAGGAAGGAGAGGAAATCAAACGCAAGACTAAGGTTGGTCTCCTTTGTTCCACTCCTATGTATTTTCATAAAGGAAAGCGAAAGTAGACTTTACTTGTTTGTTTCTAAGATAGCTACCCAATCTTAGCGTGAATAGCAGCATCCGAGTGGACACTATTCCCGGTAACAAAATGGCGACTCCACTGGGGAGCGACTAGATTGTTTGTTAGCCTATCTATCTTTGTTTCTTTTATAAACTTACAGACGGAGCCTGAAGCCAAGGCAGCTAGCCTTTGAACTGCATTTGTTATACAAATGCAAAGTAGATCAATGTTGCTTTAGTCTATCTTCGGGTTTTGTTTATGAACTAAACAATCTATCTGCAAACAATCTAATTGCCCTAAGTGGTGGCTCTAGTAACCTCTTTAGATCACCCCTATGTTTTACATATACTGAACATTACTTACTCAGCCTAAATCCCTGAACTGAATTGCAAACTGTGAGTGAAAACTTGTTTAAAGTCTCACACTGGTACCATCGCACCCTGCCTTCAAGACAGACTGTATGCATCGCACTTCTCGAGTGCAGTAGGTGCGCTGCATACTGGTTTCACTGTGTAACAAGTGGGATGGTCAGTGAAGGTTAACTTTACCTTCAGACTGTGGTTTTTTTCTCACTGTTTTCAATCCTATTCAGGATTTTTTATGTCTGTAGTCAGTGTATCTCTGTGAAAACCCCCTTCTCTTGCATTATTCCACCTCCTTAGTGGAAAGAACTGTAAGTGTTTTTATGTATTGTGCGCCATTTTTAGTTCTCTTTTGAAAAAAAGTAGCGTAGTCGAACTGTCGTTTCTTGATTTGAAAGTGTCGTAGTTGTCGTTCTCAGTTTTAGAAGACAATCTTATTGTTCTTGATAGTTGATTATACAGTTATTGTTGCATATGATTTGAATTAATAGTTTTTGAAGTGTCGAAAAGAAATTATCATTTCAAAATCGCAAAGTGTCTCTCTTACCTTCACTCCATTTTGAAAAGAAATTTTTCGAGTATTTCCGCTTTAAAAGTAATTCAGATTGCACATAGCTTTCTTATCATCATTCATACATTAAGAAGGCTGAAAACAAATACATGCATGTGCATTTGCGTTTCGACTACTTGGTTTGATTTAGGACAGTGCATTTAGCGTGTGCTCTGTGCTCTTTGCAGAAAGATTCTCAACTTTCTTTCCTTAGTAGCTAGGATTTTCATTCCCAAAAGAAGATTAAACATTTGTTTATCATCTTAGACTACATTTTAGGAATTGTATACACATCATGCGGTGAACCTGAAAGGCAAATTTTTAAGCAAGATCAACTTAAAATAAATTTAATGAAACTAACAACACTTTGGAACCTAACGCGCAACATCTAGAGGTCTAGGCTAGAGACGTATTCCAGCGTCGTAAAACCTGGTAACTGTTGTTTTCATTGTTGGTTGGGTGATTCCTCCACTTTGACGCGACAAGTGCCAAGACTAGCTTTCGTTCCCTAGTCTTGTTTCAACTACCAATAATATGACACCCCTAAATGTTCCTGATTCTAAAGTGGTATCTACCCCGCCACGGGTTAATTATGTGGCAACTGGTCCCATGTTTTTAGTTACCTATGTAAGTGAGCCTCTCACTGTTTGCTCATCTTCCTTTGATTTAGATCCGATAATTGACATGGAAAACTCTATGGGGTTATTTGAACGCGATGTTCTTATCCCTTTTGAGTCCCTTGACATGTGTTCCTTCCAGAGAACTATTCTTCCTTCTGATGAAGACCTCTTGGAAGCCATGATCAAGGTGTGTCCATTGACATGTCTTTCTTCCAGTTGGAAACCATGATCAGTGAGTGCAAGGATATTTTTTTCCTGTATCAACCTCGTTAAAAAATGAAACAGGCTGTCATGAGGACAGTTCTTTTCCTGTGTCAACCTCGTTAAAAAATGAATTAGTTGTTTCGAGGAAAGTTCCTTTTACTATGTCAACCTCGTTAAAAATGAATCAGTTGGTCTTGATGAAATTTCCTGTTACTAATTCAACCTCGTTAAAAACTGAATCAGGTTCGAGGATAGTTCCTTGTCTTGTGTCAACCTCGTTAAAAAATGAAACAAGGATAGGTTATATAGGTAGATTGTAGAGAGTAGTCATGAGCATAGTTCCTTGTCTTGTGTCAAGCTCGTTAAAAAATGAATCAAGGATTTTAGAGCATAACTCCTTGTCTTGTGTTAAGCTCATTAAAAAATGAATCAAGGTTTTTAGAGTATAGTTCCTTGTTAGGTAGATTGTAGAGAGCAGTTATGAGCATAGTTCATTATCTTGTGTCAAGCTCGTTTAAAAAATGAAACAAGGTTTTTGAGGATAGTTCTTTTCCTGTGTCAACCTCACTAAAAAATGAAACAACTCCCATGAGTCTTTCCAAGATTTCGAAAGTAAACCTTCATTTCATCCACCTGGTTGAATGCAATGAAGCTTGGGGGGCATGTACCTTGATTT
>APFE030348702.1:2682-48464 GCA_000404065.3 Pinus taeda
CAGCTAGCTGCTTCTTAAGCTCGGAGGGGAGATGGATTGGAGCTCAGAGTTCTTGGTGGGAATCACGAGGAATGTCCCAAGACCGTGGACATCTCTCCACAAAATCAGCAGTGCCACCTCATTGTCTCCTTATCCCCTTTTTCGTTGTCTCTTGCTCCCTTTTTAATGCCAAAACCTGGAATCATAATGCATTAGTCACGTAGATAAAGTGTCTAACCTTCTTCCTACAAACAACATGAATAAAATAAGAAATGCATGCATAAGCAAATAAAAATGAATGGTTTGAGCAAGTAAAATAGGCCAAAATGAGCCCAAATTGTACCAAAATTGGGGCTCATCACACCCTCCATTCACTCAATTGTAATAAGGCATAATAAAAATAGCCAATCCATGGCTTCCATGGTTAGTTTTTCCCTTGAACCAATAACATTAGTTTATCTGATAAAATTATAAGATTTAGTTCCTCGCCTAACTTCATTGTGCTGTTGCTCTATGTGAAATTTTCTATTCAACATGGATATAGTTATGGTTCAGTTGCAGTGTATCTGTAGGCATCCCATGACCACTATGGTTTACTAAGGTGCCTATTGGTTATATCCTCCTAGGATTACAAGAAATATATTCCTCCCAAATCCATGGGAGTTTCAAAATACAAAAAGGGCCATACAAATATTTGCACTCCGCGAAGATCCACATGATAGGGTGCACCCTCAAAGTTGCAATGACCTGGCCTACCACACTAAGGTGCTTGTCAAAGACCTTTAGAACTTCTAAAATTGCAAGGTTTTAAGAGCCTCTAAGGTATAGTCACGGGTTATTATAGCTAAAATAGGGAGTAATCCTTAGCATTAAGACAATGCCACATAAAATGTAATATGGGCTTGTACTTAGAATATACACACAAACCCTATCAAATAGGTTGACTTCATTGTAATCAATTGACTGTAATAAAATGATTTTTTTTGTTGATCATTCCATAGTTTGGTTCAGGTCCTTATGGACTCCCCTATTTCAATCCTTTTAGCATTTCATAGTATATTAATCATTCATTTGAATGAGAGGAACACAATATTTTTCCATTACATTTGCATTGTTAGAAAAATATATATTACAGAGCAATGGAACACATAAATATATTACAAAAATATAAGCACAAAAAACACATAAAACAAGAGAGACATAGATATATGTGGTTCACCCAATTTGGAATACATCTACAGACAAACAACCAATCATTCCTTTTATATTATCCAACAAACTGAAGAGATACAACCTACAACAGATCTGTTGTAATTCCCTCTTCATTCTTACACAATCTTCTCTGTCTTTCTCTCTCAACATACACATATGCATAGATGCAATACAATTCCCTCATATATAGCGAGGGGTTTCCTTCTAGGGAAAGAAAAAAAAAACCTAAATTAAACACAATTTCTACCATTAGAATTCTTCCTAATGAAGGGCCTAGATTGACCATGAAATTACAACATTTTACAAGGCAATTTTACATCTATTTTTATCTTTGTGGGTGCTTCCCCTAATCCCCCACCAAGGGGAGTGTTATAGACATATTTGGGCACATCAACCCCAAAACTATATGTTCATATATTAGGGCTCATCAATCCCCAAAAGAGTTGTTTCATACCCTAAAGGAACAATCTGAATACATCATTCCCCAAAAGTTCCATCTGAGAAACCATCCATAAATTGCCTAAATTGAACCGTATTGACTGCTCCACTGGCAAAGTGTGATGCATACTATTTAGGCATTCTATAGGGTGCAATGGGCGAGGATGGACAAATTTCCGAGACATTTTGTTAGTTTGTTTCCCATGGAATCTTCTAGAAACCTCTCCTGTGCCACTTGCCTCTCTGAATTCGCCCAAGGATGAACAAGGGAACTAGGGAAAGCATCTCCAATCCCTTCTCTAGTGGAACCAATTGTAACAAGTGGAATGACACTAACTAAACCCCATGGATGACTCACACCCTTGCAAATATATATAAATTGATCTCCCATCTAGGAGATCAGGAGGCTAGAATGTTGTGAATTGCAAGTAAGTGAAATTGAGGAGAAAACATTGTATTCTTGTTGGAGTGGTCTTGCTATTTCATGAAGTGAAGAAGGATTGAAGCTGGGAGGATGGCACTAGATCAAACAATTGGATTGTAATTCTCCTTTCTATTAATAAATCTCTTCAAGTTTTCTCCCATATGATTGTGAAATTGTCAATGCTATCATTTGTTCATTATATATATGATTCTGTAATGCTTATGTTGTAATAGATCATGATTCTTTGATGGTTCTTTGTTGCTATACTTGTGCAAGTACTCTCCAAGCATGTTATGTACGGGGAGGAGTTGCAAGATCTGCCAAAGGAGAGAGAGATCAAGTAAGGGATTAAGCGTAAGTTCCAGGTTGGTTCCACTATCTTTCTCTTATCTGTACACAAAGGAAAAATCATTGAATTGCTTTGAAATTTTGTTTCTAGGGTAGCTGCCAAACCTAGAGGGTTAGTCGTTCGACAAGACACTAATTTTCCCAAAAGCAAATTGGTGACTCTGCTGGGGAACGAACAAATGTTTGTTTGTTGTTATTGTTTGTTTTATGTTCAATTTGATAAACTATAGACAGAGTCTGAAGCTAGCCAGGTAGCTTTCGAACTACTCTTGCTTTGCAACTGCATAGTAGATGAATGCTGCTTCAGTCAATCTCTGGTTTAGTTTAGGAATTAAACATTTGAATTGAAATCGCATCTAGATGCCCTTTTGGTAGCTTAGTAACCTATCAAGACATTCCATCATACTTTTCTTATCATTTTTTATCAAAACCCAGCTTAATTCATTGAAAACAGCTCCACATTTGAGCCAAAACCCATTTCAGTTGCATTCCCTAGGCCATCGCACTGTCTTCCACTGTGACTTAGTATGCATAGCACCTCCCGAGTGTAGAAAGTGCGATGCATCTCAATTTCTGTGAAGCCTAGGTGCAAATATTGACTCAACTCAATTTCCATCTAGAAATTGAGGGTTTTTTATTTGTTTTCAGTTTTATTTGGATGTTTTGCTGCAAATGAACAGTGTCTCTTTACTGAATCTTACTTGCATCACTTATATCAGCCTCAATTACATTAGGATTAGTGAATGTTTTTGTGTATTTGTTCCTTATTTACAATCCTTTATCGAAAAGTTGTTTTAGTTGATTTGTCTCTTTGATACAAAAAGTGTCGTAATTGTCATTTCTTCTCGAAAAGAGAAGTGTCATAAATTCTTTCTTCCCTTCGTAATTTATTAAACTTTTCTTCATATATTTGATTTGATTTGTTTACATTCAAAGTGTTGAAAACATTTTTATTCAAAATTGAAAGTGTTGTTTTGAGTCTTCCTTTCTCTTTTTGAAGAAGAAATTGTTGAAAATGTCATTTTGAGTAAAATATTTCAGATCTTTGCTACTTTTAGTTTTCCTTTTTGCATCTTTCACATTAAGGAAAGAGAAAACAAATACATGAATTTGCATTTAGCATTTATTTTATTTGTGTGTGAAAAGATAATTTAGGGAAATACACTAGCATGTGCAATTTTTTTCTTTTCTTAAAATCATTGTTATCTTCTTTCCCCAGTAGCTAGGATTTTCATTTCTCAAATAAACAAAGATTGTTTATCATTGTAGATTGTATTTTAGGAATTTCAGATCATCATTACACAGTGAACCATTGAAAGGCAAACTCTAAACAAGATCAACAAGTGCTAACATGGAATTGTGCTCCCCATACCGTCACGTATATATTGGGATACCACATACCAACTACGAAGTGCACACAGCGAAAGCGAGAATGCATAAATGTGAAAATAAACAAAATTCATGATTGATACTTTAATCACAGAGAGGGAAGAGACTCCTCTTCTGCGCAATCTAGCATCACAAATCTATTTTTGAATATATTTGAATACAAATTCCAACAAGAGTATTAGTTCATAATAAATACCAGATCTTCTTAATTGATCCAATATTTGACAATTCTTTTGAACAATATCCTCATGCTAAACATGGACTCTGGCCCATCGGTCTACTTCTGCGTCTTTGCGACTTCTTCAACCTTGACAAGGCTCATACAAGTTCGAGAATAGAATCCAAAAAACTACAAAGGAGACATAGATTTACAGAAATTGAGGAATCTTTATTTATGAACTTCAAAACTCAAGTATTACAAAGTTGCTTCTCAAGCAATACTAAGTTACTTCTCTAGCAAAAAGGCTCTCTAAATTTCTCAAAACCTGAATGCATCTCTTCCCTATTCTTCGTCTATTTATAGATCCTCCCAGTTCTAGGTTTGGTGATACCTCTATATTGGATATGAGAGAATCTAACTTTACATCAAATCAAATCCTTACATAAAATATGAGAGAATCCTGCTTTTGGGTAACCCAGAGGACATCCGCACAGTGTCTTACTTTACATCAAAATCAAATCCTTACATCAGATATGAGAGAATCCTACTTTCGGGTAACTTGGAGGACATCCACATAGTAATTTAATCATAAAATATTTTATATTTATTCTTACCCCTCTATTTAATTATATATGTCGGATTGATTACACTGTAAGAGATTCTTTTTCATGGATCCTTATGAAAAACCTGTCTGCCACCAAAGTCAGATAGAAATATATACAAAATGACAAAATTTTCTAGTTGTTCACTAGAATAATGATGTTCTCTGAACCTAGTCAAGGAGTCATTATTAAAATACTGTGAGTAAATTTCTTCCTCCCATTCCCAAATTGGTACTTCAGCATATTCTGGTACTTCGTCCTGGAAAAGTGGTGGGCCAAAAGGATTTAAATCTGGATTTGTCATGGCATGAAATGACTCATATTCATGTGAAAATCCATTCATATTTCCCCCGAATCTTTTGAAGAAAATATTTCGTGTAATAAACCAATGAAAGGATCCATTAGCGCGGAGTGCTGCAAGCATGTGATACTTGGTGATATTGTTGATATCCAAAATCCTTTTGTATAAAATTCCTGATTGATGTGCCCGTGGTTCTGTAAATCCAGGAAGTTGTAATAACCAGAGAGAGAATGGGTAAAAACATTGAGGACTGGTACCATAAATGTTCCACCATTCTTTAATCCATTCAGGTGTCGGGTCTTGTTCTTTGATTTGTGTAACTTGCATCCCATGATATCTAAAATAAAATTGCACATTATAGAAAAAAGAGTTAGTTTTATTTTCAAAACACATACCTGTATACCATGCTTTCTCTTGGCGTTCATGATTTTCAGAGTTCTGAAGGTTGGATGGCAATAGGAAGCGATCAATGTAGACTTCACAGCAGATTAGATTTTCATCTGCATCTTTGTGTAATGTGAAATAAAGATTTCTCAAATCTTGAATAAAGCTTAAAGCTTCAAAAGCTTCATCATTTCTTTGCATTTGATCATCCCATGAGAAATAATTCTATCTAGTTCCATGCTGATATTTGATTTCTTTCATTGGAAGCCAATCTACTTGATAATCGAGTAGAGGTTTCTGTAGACTCAAAGTGTGAGAACCATCAGCACATTCAATGCGAATCTCATTTTCTAGTCTTCTTATGACGTTACATCTGAGATTATTTACATCATTTCTCTGTAAAAATTCCTGGCTGAGAAGATCTGCAAAGGAATTCTTAACTCCAGAAATGAACTCTACATCAAAACGATACTGGGCCAATGTCATTATCCATCTAACCATTGCTGAAACTTCAAAGTCACATTTATGGATAGCAAACATAAGGGCTCGACAATCTGTTTTGACTATAAAATGTTTATAGATCACAAAATCTTTGAATTTGGCAATGCCAAGGCAAATAGCTCTAAGTTCTTTCTTTAGGCTGGACCAATTTTTTTGTGTAGTTGACCAGATTCCAAAGGCATACTGGCAAATTTCATATTCCATTTTCTTTTTATTAGGATCATGTTGGCAGAAAATTGCACCCCATCCGATATAACTGGCATCTATAATGATGGTTTTCGGTCATTCTTCATTGATTGTGCTTAAAGGAGAAATATTCCTAATTTTTCCTTTAATTCTTCTTACTGCCTCTGTTAAATCCTCTGTCCATGGACTTGGATCTTTTTTCAATCTTTTATTCAATAAGACTCTATCTTGGGCACAATGTCTGACAAATTTGGAGATGTAATTCAAACTACCCAAGAATCTTTGTAGTTGAGTTTTATCAGTGATTCTATCTGGAAATTTATCTATGAAATCAAGACTATGTTTCATAATGTAATATGATCCATATTGAATCACATATTCCAAGAAATCTATCATAGTCTGAAATAACTTTGTTTTTTAATCTGATAAAACTATACCTTTTTCTTTGACTCTCTTGTAGAATATATTAATATGCTTTATATGGGAGGGAATATCTATAGAATGAATTAGAACATCATCAATATATTTCTTCAAGAAATCATCCATACCTTCAAAAGTTTCATCCATAATCCTCTGGAAGGCGGATGGAGCATTTACTAGTCCAAAGGGAATAATATTCCATTCAAAATGTCCTTCTGGTACTGAAACAACTGTTTTCCACTTATCTTCTTCTTTTATTCCTACTTTCCAGAAACCAGACTTTAAATCAAACTTGGAAAATATTTTTGACTGTGATATCTGAGACAAAAGCATTGAGGGCTTTGGCAAGGAAAAAGCATCATAATCAAGAATATTATTCAGAGGCTTGTAGTTTACTACCAATCTTGGTTTTCCTCTGATAATCTCTGAATGTTTGTTGACATAAAATCGAAAACAAGCAATAGGGCTATAAGACTTCCCGATCAAACCTTTTTGCAGTAAGGATTTTATTTCTTATTTACAATACCTGAGTTGTTCAGAATTCATCGGTATTGCCTTTGATCTTCTGAGCTTTCCATGAAATTCTTTTTTCAAAGGCAATTCTATTTCATGTTTATGAATATGCGAAAAGGTATTTGGATCTTCAGAACAACAAGATTTTAGTTTCTGAGAGATCTCACTTTTTTTTTTTTCAAATTTTCCTTTCAGAAGATTTTCATCAATCTTGAGCATTTCTTTCTTCTTCTCCATCTTTTCCAAGGTATTTTGTAACCTGCCAATTCTTCTCAATCTATTAGGAGAATTGGAATGAATAAAAGGATAGAAATAATCTATACCTTTGAAGAGAAGAAAATATCCCCATTTCTGTGATTTTTCACCATAAGGGCTTCCATGTCTTTCTAAATTGCTCAGGTGTACATAGCACAGTCAAGCCCTATGACTAATGGAGCATGAACTTGAATTCCTTCAGATTGAGAAACGAAGACATCTATTATAGCTTCTTCCGTTGTCTTGATTTCTCCACTTGCAGTGACAACTCCTGGACACTTTGTATTTTGTCTTTGAGGATAAGGAATTACGGTGTCGCTTACTATGTTCAATCTTGAACCTGTATCAATTAGAACCTTCCACTATTCTATGGAAGAACCAATTCTGATTTTCATTTTTACACAGTACATTACATCTGCGTTCATTGCATTCATTCCTAATCCAGATCTAGGATCTTCAAATTCTTCATTTGGAAATTCAAAGTCTTCATATTTGAAAATCCCTTTCATTGGATCATGATATGGATCAGGCTGTCTTTCTGGATCTTTCTGTTCTGTCTATGAAGATTCTCCTTTTGTGGGTTTCGCATGTAAAGAATGTATATTGTGCCCCTGATGTGCTTCAAGGCATAGCCTTCTATTCTCTCTGATTTTTTTTCTGAGATCTTTGATAACTTGACTAATTACAGGAAGTGTTTGAGGAAATTCATCTTCAATTGTTTGTTGTTTGAGTTGCCTTGTTAGACCATCAACTGAAAATAAGGCTACAAAAGGAATATAGCTATGTTGATGATTTATCTATGACTTTTGTTGTTCTTTATATTTCTGTGACTTGGACTGTTGAAGATGGGTCATCAACAATCCTTTATACATTTCTTTGAGTTTTGGATCATCAACATTAACCATTTGTGTAAAATAATTTCTAGAAAGCTCATCATGATCTAAGATTTCATTTGATAGTGGTCTGAACATCCTGACTGCATTACATTTGCAAATGTTAGGATCACTACATTCACATAGTTCTTGAAAACATTCATTATAGTCTGGATCTTTGCAATATTCAACTTTAGAATCTTCTTCTTCATAAATAGCATGTATCTGGTCATTTAGATCATAATAATTTTCTGAATCTATTAATTCTTCACAACTGGAAGGGAGATTAATAATATTTACCTTTCCAGATTTACTTTTATAGCTAAATTGTTTCTTCTTCCCAAATTGTTGTTTGTCTTTTTTCAGTTTTGGACAATTTGGAGCAATATGTCCTTTTTCATTGCAATGGAAGCAAAATATTTGCTTTTGTTTTGGCCTTTGATGAAATTGGCATGTTTTTTTGTATTCTCTAGGAGGCATTCTATGAATTATTTTTTTGTTTTTTGCGGATCTAAAAGTTTGCTTAGAGTAAGATTTCTTTTTAGAGCGACGACGATCATATCCCCCTAAACTTTTAGAGCCATGTAAATGCCATTGTTTGCATAGTTGTTGATAGCCATGTGGTTTAGTGGAGCTGGTGGAAGCTTGAGCAACTTTCATATGAGAGAAAAGTTCAAAAATGACAGCTTTAATAGCTTGTCTTATAACACCAAATTTATAGGCACCAATCTTTCCAGGAAGCTTATTCAAAATGGTAGTTGTTACCCAATTTGGTAAAGAAGCAATGAAGATTTATTTCCATTTGGGAACTAGAATCATGTCAGAAGAAAGAGTATGCAGACGATGGAGATATTCCATAAAATATTCATCAAAATGCTGCATATTAGTAAGCTTCATGGATGTAAGTGTGATTGCAACAAGTTCATTATTGATCTGAGAATAACCACAAAAATTGACAAGAATTCCATGCATTAGGCAACCAATCATGTTATTCACAGGTAACGAAGTCTGTGGATCCATATATGTAGTATTATCTGCGTTCATTACGACAGATGTTTCCCAAGAAGGAATGAGGACAAGATCATAATGAATTTCTACTTTAAGCCAAGAATCAAGGAGTCCTTCAAATCCACTGATTATTTTCCTGGTTGCATTTATTGGAGAAATGTCATCTGCTAAATATGTGTGGCAGCAAACCAACATGAAACTCAATGTAGAAAGTATTTCTGCTTCAGAACAATTGTCAATATTCCATGAATATGTGGAAGAAGAAGACCAATCTTTATGATATTCTAATTTCATGACATCTGTTTTATCAGGAGCAAGTGACCAAGAAGAATTCCAAGAACTTCTATCAGTAACTTTATGTACAGTTGTATCTTTGGGTTCTTCTTCATCAGAAAATGAAATCAGATCAAGAATGTCTTTTGCTATATGAAATGTTTCTTTATCAAGAGGAGAAAAATTATTCATAAGAAACTCTAAATCTTCTAGAGTAGGAGGAGTAGAGGGCGTTGCTTCAATTTTTTTGAGTATTGTATCAGAACTGGAAGGCTTATCAAGATCATCTCCTGATTTCAACCACTCAGAAACTGTCATTTTATGTCCAGGGCTTGAAGAGTTTAGACTGGAAAGCATGCCACGATTAGCCATAGGAGCATAGACAAAGGTAGTTTCTGGTTTAGGAAAAATGATATCACCAGGATTCTTCATTTTTTATTGAAGAGTAGTAGGAAGAACATGGAAAGGCAATTGATCTTGAGGATCTGAGAAATAAGTATTAGCTTTAAAAGTAGGATCAGGAGTGTTTTTCTTTTTCAAACTTTCAACAAAAGTAGAGACAACCCAAACTTGTTTCTTTACTACTTCAAGTGACGTTTTTAAGCTTGTCATCATATCCCAATTCTTATTTGCTACTGAATGTACTTTTCCAATCCATTTGTAATTATCATTAATCCCATTTTCTAAAACATCAATAGTTTTAGCAATATGAAAATCATTTGATCAAAGAGTTTTTATTCCATCTAGTAATTGATCTCTGGTAAAATCTACCTTTTGAAGAATTTTATCAATTATTTCTTGGAGCATTTTATTTTTTGTGGCTACATATTGATGATTTATTTCTAGATGTTTAATCAAACTATCTAGAGCAAGATTTGTCCAGTTTGTTGCTACAATCAGTTCTCTGTCTGAAATATGAGACTAGTCAGACTGAAGTGGAAGTAACTTAAAAATCTTATCATCTTGTCTGATAACAAGATTTTTCCGAGGAATTGTTGTCTTAGTGCTAAGAATAGTGCCATCTATTAATTCTGATTTGTGTTGTGTCACTTCTGTCTATAAGGCTAACCCTTGCATCATATTCACTCTAAGGGTTTGTTAGATGTGTTCTAACAAAAGCTGCCCTTTCATCTTAACAGATTGAAAATGTTTCAGAGCATTTGATTTTTGCAACATATTTTTATATTTATCATATATGTGAGGGATGATAATAGGTCTAGGAATTTCAACTGGATTTTCCTTAATCTTTGCTTTTATATCTTCACAAAATAGATTCTTGAACTTTTTGACCAAAGCCATTTATACTTCATTTCTACTTGGATAATAAAATTCATAAAAAGAAATCCATTGGTTATTCCATTCCATCCAAGCTTTCCAATTTTTATTGTTGGCTTTGTTGATTGTTGACCTATCTTTATTTGAATAGGTTTTCATTTCTTCACAACATCTATACTCTTGCTGATGAGTATATAGATCCCAGTTGAACAGTTTCTTATACCATTCATTTGAGGGATCATAAGGACTTATTCCTTTGTATCTCTTAATAAATTAAATGATTTCTTCATCAGAAGGAAGTTGTACTTTACTAGGAATCTTATTCCTAGGATCCAATCTGTAGCTGGGGATTTCTTCTAGATATCTTAAGCCTTTTGTAGTAGATTTTCCTACTAATTGAAGCAAACTTTCTTCATGAGCTAAAAAAGGAGTACACTTTGTATATTCCTGTTTTTTATTTCCATAACTTGGAACAAAACAAATCATGTTTATTCTCCTTTTTTCTTTATCTTCTTCTTCTTTTTCATGGGGTTTTGGTAGAGTATGTGTTTTCTAACAAAAGCTAGGAGAACAATGAGGATGATTACATACAGATGGTTGTGGAAATTGTGGAATTTGGAATATTGATTGCATATTAATTGTTCTAGGAGGAACAATATTTGAATGCGGACACTGAAGAGTTTGTGCAATCATATTTGATAACATATGCATGAAGTTTGGATCAAAAGTAAGATCATATGAAGGACTTGGTGATCCTTCAGGAATAGATGCAATAGAGGACATTTGTGGTTTTTCTATGACTTCAGTTTTTACAGGGTTTTGTATAACAAGAGGAGGAGGAGGTCCACCATGCTCAGACTGTGCATACTTTGATTGGGGAAGAAACAATTCTGAACAAGGCCATTATCTTCTCGAATAGAAGTTTGAGTAGTGATAGGTTGTGGACAGGGAGAAGTACGAATAGAAGCTCAATTTGTGACCCATTTTGTTGGTGGTTTAAGATCTGGATGAGATATCATTTGAGGAGCAACAAGATTTAAGCCATAGTAATGAGTGATTATAGTAGTGAACTAAGAAGTTTCAAAAACTTGTTGGACAATAGAAGGACTGGTCTTCTTATAAAGTTTGACGACACATCACCAATGAATAGCAACATTATTGTTATTATCTTCAAAATCATCATATTCATGTCTTTGGATGCCAAGCATTAGAGCATTGATGGCATTAGGATCATCTAAGGAAATAGAAAAATCAGGAACACAGGACCAAGAAATTGGACCATAGGCTAATGTTCCTTGACATCCTCCAATTAAAGCTTTATGAAAAGTTTTCCATCAGCGATCAAAAACACAAGAGAAGACAAAAACGTCTTGACCTTTTCTATGTAGTGGCTGAATTCCAACTTGGATATGACCAAAATGAGAAAATTTGAGACTAGCTTTTAGTGTAGCTGTAAACTGAGATTGCTTCAAGATGTTCATTGTTTGAAGCAGACAATTATTACTGGAGGTTTGTATAATTTCTTCTTTAACCTTATATCTCTAGTATTGTATAGTGTCTAATAATCCTTGATTTGTATAAACATCGTTGGGGTCTATTTTTGGTAAAGACCAAGAACTAGACTTACTCTATTCATTTAATAATGTAATAGATTTATCATGGACGACAGTGTGAAAACCAGTTTGTATTTTTTCATTACATTCTCTTTCTTCTTCTTCTATAAGAATTTCATCAAAACTTTTATCACTAAACTCATGAAGAGAACTTCATGCTGGAGAACAATTATCCATAACCAATGCTTTCCAACAATAGGAAGAAAGTAGAAATACTTTCAACCTCGCTCTGATACCATAGGCTTAAATCCTTTGTCCATCGGAAACCAATTCTACCGCCTTATTGATCGCAATGCACTAAACACAACATTCAGGAAGATTGACTGTTGTACATAAGTCCTTGGTAATTTCTCTTTAATTTATCACCAATGTGTATATTTTAGTTTTGTGATTGGTTTAGTAATCGCTTTGTCTAGATTTTCTAGAGTAGTCACTTTTGTTCATTTTCGACTCTCTAAAAGAAAAGGTCCATCTGAGCACTTGCCCTTTCAGGCTCATTAAAAATCTAAGGAGACTAGAATCATCTTTATCTTTTTCTTGACTCTTAAAAACTAAAAAAGCAAAGTTGTGTCCAAGTATCATTAAAATTAATTGAATTCAGAATAACATTGTTTTCCCCTTAATTTTGAGTTGATCAAGTAATTCACAATCGTGGAAGAAAGTCAATAAAAACCCCGTAGTTTGTGGAGATTAGCGAGCCAACCGTCCTTGCCTCCAAAAGTGAAGCCAATCTGGACAAAGTAGTTTTATTTAATTGAGTCCAGTTCATCTAGTTTATTTGAAACTTCTGTTTCGACATCGTTAGAGACTCCAATTACTCCGACTATTTCTGGTAAATCTGCCTTCAAAGAGGAAGTTCCGCAGTTACAAGAGGACAATAGAACTGATCCTAGTGTAACGATATACACTTTTGTATCTAAAACAACTCCATCTAGATCCAGAACCCATCTCAGTTCAAACCGAGGCTACATTTGAACCAATAGTTGTTCAAGAACCTCCCTTTGAGACAGAAGTTCATTTACTTGAAATCTGGACTTTGAGTTTCAGTATTCAAAAGGTGTCACCCCTCTAGTATCTGTCACTATAGAAACTATACCTTCTTCAGCTCCAGAAATATTTTACGGCCCTGATGGTCTACCTCTTCCACCTAGTCTGACTATTATAGAGGAGATAGTAGAGGATCTTCATCTAGTACCCCATTTCATTTTGGAATTGGCATTCATTTGTATCCTTCTACTCCTGAGTTTGGTTCTTTTAATCCTGCTTCATTGCAAGTTCCTGTCGAATTGCTTGAAGAGCTTTTGAATAGACTAACCATGTCTGAGCAACCATCAACATCTAGGAATGTGCCATCTGATGAAGCTATAGCAGAATCTCCTGCTGATATTCCTACAATGTTTTCTAGTACACCTAAGTCATATTTATATGGTACACCATCCATTCCAGCTCGTTATCAATCATTAGCTAGAGTCCACTCAGGGGTTGCTTTGGAACCATGTTCTGGTCCCATTTATTCATCTGGAGTTCCATCTGGTTTTTCATATGTTGAAACTCAGCAATTTGATCCTACATGCTAGTATCAATTTGGGCAAACTAGTTTTCAAAGACCAATATATCCTTTAAACACTGGATTTCCACCATATGGAGAGTAGTATGCCTATTCACCATTTCCTCCTTGGGGACAACCATATGAGAGTTTCCAGCAATATTCATGTCAAACTAGAATTACATCTAGTGGTAGGATACTAATACTACTAGAAAAACCAAGGGTTGTATATCCAATGCAACCGATTTGACCTGTGTTGAATATTCCCACTACACCTGCTATTATGACTGTGTCACAAACACAAGCATATCCTATTGTGTCTCAACCTCAACATGTGCTTTCTTCCTCACAACCTCAAGTTTCGAGGCAGAAGACTCAAGTCTCTCAGGTTGTGATACAAGAGCCACTTGTCTCTACGGCTCAACTGCAACCTCAAGTTACTACTCTATCTGCAATGACTCAGGCACAAACGAGTATTGTCAATCTGCAACTTGGTCAATCTTCCAGTACTAGCCAACAAAAAATGGTTCAAAAGCCGTGGTTGGTGTAATATCAAAATCCACAATTCCAACAAACCCAACCTCAGTTTGGACTTGGTTCACAAGCTCGGACTGGGTTTGGTCAATATCAAGCCTACCGAGGACCTAGGCAACAAGGTTTTGTAGGTTATGGACAACTGCCTTTCCAAACCGATTATCAACAACCAACCTATACTAGTTATGTTCAAAAACCTTATCAAGGTTACCAACAATAGATTCCTTATGCTAGTATGCAAAGACCTACTACTCAGGCGATTCCATATTATCCTTGGTATGCTCCACCCAACCTGAATCAACAATTGCCTTTTGTAGCAACTCTAGAAATACCAGATTTGAATAGGCTCATGAATGATCCAATTTCGTATGCCACTTGGTGGCCACCGATTCCTCATAAACTCCCCTTTGATATTCCTAAGTTCAATGGAAATCCAAGTGAAGACCCATCGAATCACGTAATGACTTTTCATTTATGGTGTTCATCCAACACTCTGAATGATGATTCGATTAGACTTCGCCTTTTTCAGAGAATGCTTACTAGTCCACTAGTGAAATGGTATATCGAATTTCCTAGAGCTTCATTCGATAACTTCGCCATCCTTTCCACTACCTTTCTAACCCACATTCAGCTACCCATCATGTATGAAACTGGAACAGAACTTCTTACAAATTTTAAATAGACCACATCCACTCACATATCTAATCATATTCATGAGTGGTGGCATCATAGTCAAATGGTAAAGACATATGTTCCAAATCAGCTTTTGCTGAGTGGTTTATTAAGTCCTTATTGCCATCTATCGCTCAAGATGTGGCGAAAGTAGGAGTTGTCATAGAAAAGAAAGTCATTACTCGTGCCCAATATTTAGATTTGATCTATACACAATCTGGCACACTCTATGACAAAATTCTTAACACTCCTACACCAGCTTTTTTTGTTCCACCTCCTGCTAAATCGAGTACGGACTCTCATGTCGGTGACGGTGTGATTCGTTACTCAAGCACGCAAACTGCAAGAGGTTCATCTGGTCAAGCTCTTTCTATTTCTATTCAAAATGCAAATGACAATTCTCATGTCTTGGAGATTAATGTCGTGTCATCTGACAAAGGAAAAAATCCAAAGCAACCAGGAGGCAAGAAGAAAGGGGAAAATAATAAGAAGAAATAGGTGAATTCCACTCTTGAAAAATCATCTGAAAACCCTACTACAACAAGGAAACCTCCTCGTTATCCATGTTTAATATGTAACAAGGAGCATTTTACAAGAGATTGTCCACATCAAACTGAGGTTTCAAAACTTTTGAAGGATTTGAATACCTTAGTAGTGTTGACTGATTTGTTTCCAAACCCAGAAACTCATATGGTTGCTACCGATAATGCTTCCACATCCCAAGTGCTTATGTTATCCATTGCAAACAAGAAAAATGATGTTTTGGTATCGACAAGGAGTAAATATTATGAGAATCCATTGTCATTGAACAACCAGGCTACTAATCAACCTAGTGCTTCAACAACGACTTTTCCAGACGTTGTTTCACCCATTATTCTTGAATTAACCATTAAGCCACCAAAGTGAGTCGTACATAAATCGACGTTTAATCTTCATGCTCATGCTGCTCATAATTATAATATAGTGTAGGATCTGGCTCAATTGCCATCCACTATGTCGACACTTGAGGTATTGCAAAATTGTCCCTCCCAAAAGCAGGCTTTGTTATCAGCGATAGGTGGGATTGATCAAATGGATTCCAATCTTGTGGTCTTTAATCATACTGTATATACACCACAGTTACCAGCCCAACTTGCCCTCCTTATACAGGTAAAAGCCCTCAATAAAAATGTTCATCGAACCATCATTGATGACGGGGCATCTACCTGTATTATGTCAATGAGTTGCTAGAAAACTCTTGGTTCACCACCCTTGTCATGATCACCAATAACACTAAAAGCGTTCGATGGAAGAATGTATACTCCATATGGGATTTTAAGTAGCTTACAAATTGAACTAGTGGGAAAAACAGTAGATATTAAAGTCGAGGTCGTTGATGGACTCCTTGATTACAATATTTTACTGGGAAGGCCCTGGGTTTATGCTATGGCTACTATTGTGTCTACATATTTTCGAAAGATTGCATTTTCCTTCAAAGGTGGAATCACAGTCGTTGACTAACTAGCCTTTTTTTCTAATATTTCACAAGCTACTGGAAGCATTACATTGATCCATGGAAGTTCACAATTGCTTCAAAATGTTGGAGTAGGTCTCCTAAAAGATCCTTCCTTGATGGGTACTTTTGTCCTCCCGTCTCCATCTAGTTTTGCGGAAGTGGCCATAGTGGAAACCTGCCACATGATCTCTTCTGCATTATCTGAGTTTAAAAAATGTTTTGATTATTTTGAAAGAGATGATAATCAAGAGGTGTTGTTGCCAAGCCCCATCGAATCTTTGTAGTAATCAATCTTTTGGGCTTGTGTGGCAAACCCGAATCCGCACTCAACAAGTGTTTGGGTAGATAGGTCTTTAGAATATGGTACCTCTTCTGATCCTTGGTCTTGTATACATTCTACAGATGAACGAATCATCCAATCAATAATGATAGAAGAACGTTGTGGGAAGATTATCATCATCGTTCCCACCTTCGAGATGATAATCAAGATTATTCCAACGACCTCAATCACCCTTCAATTGTTGTTTTTTTATTAAATTCTGTAAATATAGTAGATTCCGAGCAAAATCTGTCCAACATTGAAGAAACTATCTCTATTAATATTTCAACCAATCCTAATATTGTAGAGAATATTCATGTCAGCAAATCTTGTTCTCCATCAGAACTAGGTAGCTACTGCGCTCTTTTTCGCGAATTTAGAGATGTATTTGCATGGTCCTATGAAGAAATGCCAAGCATTGACTCGAAAATGGTTGAAAATGAGATCAAGATGTATCTTGATGTCAAACCAGTACGAAAACGACTTCATCCTATTCACCCAAAGAAATATGTTGCCATTAAAGCAGAGGTTAAAAAACTTTTGCGTGCTGGCTTCAATTACCCTATACCTCTTACTGATTGGGTATCGAATATTGTTCTTGTGATGAAAAAGAAAGGAACGATAAGAGTGTGCATTTATTATAGGGATGTAAATCAAGCATGTCCAAAGGAAAACTATCCTACACCCTTTATTGACTAGATTATTGATGAATGTGCTAGATGCGAAATCTTTTCATTCATGGATGGATTTTCAGGCTACAATCAAATCAATATTTGCCCATAGGACTAGTCAAAAACTGCATTTATATGTCCGTGGGGCACATTCACATATTGTAAATTACCTTTCAGTTTGAAGAATGCAAGGGAAACATTTTAGAGGGCAGTGAATTATGCTTTCCATGACATCAAACACATTTTTCAACCATATCTCGATGATCTCCCTACTCATTCGCGAAAATGAACTGATCATCTACAACATTTGAGAGCCATATTTTTACATTGCCAACACTACAAGATACGACTCAATCTACACAAATGTGTGTTTTGTGTTGGTTCTGGTCGACTGCTTGGTTTTATAGTTTCTAAGGACGGAATTTGACTCGACCCATTTAAGGTTTAGGAATTCTTGACATGCCTCCACCTTCAAATTTTCTTCAGATTCAGAGACTCTAAGGGAAAGCTAACTTTCTAAGGAGGTTCATTCCAAATTATGCTAAGCTTGCTAAAGGTTATACATGTCTTTTGAAGAAAGAGGTACCCTTTTATTGGGATAAGGTCAAGCAAGCTTCCTTTGATGCCCTCAAAGATTCCCTGATAAAAGCATCATTAATGTATGCTCCTGACTATCAAAAAGACTTCACTCTGTATCTCGCTGCTATAGATACAACCATCGCTATGGTTTTAGTACAAGAAGATGATAAAATTGAACATCCTATGTATTATTTAAGTCATAATATTAGTGATACAGAAAGAAAGTACTCTTATGTTGAAAAGTTGGCTTTAGTAGCCACCCAAGCAGTACAGAGATTTTGACACTATATACTCCTTTTCAAAACTACCATTGTGTCATATTGCAACCCTATGACATACATTCTGTCATGCCATTTGGTCTCTGCAATGCCCCTTCTACTTTCCAGAGTCTTATGAATCACATCCTCAAACCATATCTCATAAAATTTGTACTGGTCTTCTTCGATGACATTCTCATCTATAGTGGCACCTGGGCGGCACATCTTGAGCATGTAGATATACTATTGCAACTGCTCCGCAAACATAAATTATTTGTCAAGATGTCTAAGTGTGAGTTTGGCATGGAAGAAGTTGAGTATTTGGGCCACATTGTGGGACGTGAAGGTGTCAAGGTGACCAAAAAGATCCAGGCAATGCAATAGAATGGCCTCACCAAGACGGTGAAGAGCTTAAGAGGATTTGGGTCTCAACAGGCTAAATTATCTAATTTGTCCGCAACCTATGGTCCGCATATCGAACCCTCACTCAACTCCTAAGAAAAATTCCTTCTTCTGGACCGAGGAAGCACAATAGGCATTTACCGCGCTCAAAAACGCCATGTGTACCACTCCAGTCTTAGCCCTACCGGATTTCACCAAATCATTTGTCATTGAATGTGATGCATTGGGAACATGTATTGGAGCGGTTTTAATGCAGGAAGGGCGACCATTGGCCTTCACCAGCCAACAACTAAGTGGGAGGAATCTCGGCCAATCTACCTACGAGAAGGAAATGATGGCCATATTACATGCAGTAGAGACCTGGCGACCTTACTTGTTGGGACGACGTTTCCAAATCCGCACAGATCATCACAGTCTTAAATATTTTCTGGAGCAGCGCCTATCTTCCCCACAACAAAACAAGTGGCTCGCCAAAATGCTGGGATATGATTATGAGATCATTTACAAGAAAGGGAAAGACAACTGGGTAGCAGATGCATTGTCGCGCCAATTTGAGGAGGAAAGTACACTGCTCGCAATTTCCCTCCCAATTCCAGACTGGATTGAAGAGGCTCGCAGGGAATGGGTTTCACATCCAGGGCTCTCCCAACTTATTTCTCAATTGCAGGTGGATCCTAATTCCAGCAAGGGCTACTCGTGGCAGAATGATATTCTTCGCTACAAGGACAGAGTCGTAATATCACCAACATCCACCCTCAAAAGTAGCATTTTGGCAGAATTGCACTCATCGCCCATTGCAGGACATTCGGGCTTTCAGAAGACGTATGTGCGCACTAGAAGATCATTCTTTTGGACCGGTATGAAACAGGACATCCTGACTTTCGTAGCAGAATGTGACGTCTGTCAACGCCACAAAGGGGAAACAGTCAACACACCAGGCACATTACAACCATTGCCCATTCGTGCGTCAATTTGGACGGAGGTCTCCATGGATTTCATTACAGGTCTTCCAAAGTCTGGGAACAAGTCAGTCATCATGGTGGTTGTGGACCGACTGTCGAAGTATGCTCATTTCTGCGCCCTACCCCAACCATTTACACCAACCTTGGTTGCCCAAACTTTCATGGATCAGATGTTCAAATTGCATGGCATGCCCACTTCTATTGTGTCCGACCGCGACCCAATCTTCACCAGTAATTTTTGGCAGGAGCTCTTCAGAATACAAGTCACTCAACTCAAACTCAGTACTTCATATCATCCGCAAACAGATGGTCAAACCGAAGCAGTCAACAAATGTCTAGAAACCTACCTTAGGTGTTTTACTTCAGAAAAGAAACACCTTTGGGGACAGTGGTTACCTCTGGTGGAATGGTGGTATAACACCAACTATCATGCCACCACCAAAATGACTCCCTATGAAGCAGTCTATGGTCAACTTCCGCCTGCCCCTACTTCTTATCTCACGGGGTGCTCCAAAGTACGAGCTGTGGATCAACTCCTACAACACCGCGCAACCATGCTCGCCCACCTGCGCGAGAATCTTCATCAAGCTCAGAACCGTATGAAGCAACAGGCTGACCAACATCGCTCAGAGCGCCAATTTCAAGAAGGGGATCAGGTCTTTTTGAGGCTGCAACCCTATAAGCAAACATCACTCAAAGACAAGTGTTGTCAAAAGCTCTCTCCAAAATTCTATGGACCATACCAAGTACTTCAGCGCATTGGAGAAGTGGCTTACAAGTTGGCTTTGCCACCTACAGCAAAAATTCACCCAGTTTTCCATGTATCGTGCCTCAAGAAAGTGATTGGGAACAATTGCCGAGTTCAAACCAGTCTACCGGAATTGGACGAGGAAGGGTCAATCTGGCTTCAACCGGAACAGGTTCTAGACACACGAGACAAGCACCTGAGCGGCCGCATGATTAAAGAGGTCCTCGTCAAATGGAAAGACACCTCTCCGGAAGATGCAATTTGGGAACCAGCCACTATTCTTCAGCAGTTTCCGCAGCTTCAGCCTTGAGGACAAGGCTAGTCTTAAGGGGGAGGGGATGTTAGGGTCCCACCCTAACCCCCTTATTCATGTCATGGGATCACGTCATAGTCAAGAGTCAATAAAGCCCATACTAACATTTGTAAGTGGTTAACCCGCAATTAATAAAGGGACCACATTTAGTTGCAAATGGGCAGTAGTATTAAATAAAGGGTAAATGGGCGGTAGTATTAGATAGATGGTATTAATAAAACCCACGGTATTGACCCGTGGTATTGCATGTATGAGTCATATATAAAGGATAGAGACTCCCTGCGAGGAGCATCGTGTCTTGTTTTGTAATCGAGCTCTGCTCTATTGGAGGTTGCCCCTCGAAGAGGCCTGTGAACATTTCTCTCTGAGTAATAAAATCTTTGCTATTCTGTGTTCTGGGTATATTTTCTTTGCATATTCTATGTACTGGGTATTTTTCTCGCATATTCTTGGTTCGGTATTGCTTTGCAGGTTAAGAAGCATAACACGAAGCCATTATGAAGGATGGAGTCGCAACAGTAGATGTCGCAGTGAGGGATTGCAACGAGCTCTTCGAGAAGTCCATGGAGGTAGTCACGACACTGCAAGAAGACCCTAAATTACAGAGGTTAAACACAAAATACCATGGATTGTAGCAACATTATGATGAAGCAATAGAGACAGCATGCACCATCTCTATATCACAACGACTAGGTAAGCTACATGAGGCAAAACAATTGCTCGAACAGGTGGAGGCAATGCAAAGGAAAGAGGCAGTCCTCAAGGCTAGATTTGGAACCTGGTTGGATGAGGCCTATGTTATCTCTGCCACCATTGAGGAGAAGTTAGCAAGCCTACAGAGAACACAATAGAAGATCAAGGAAGACAACACAGGACCAACAACAAAGTAGTTGGTGGAGCAAATCAAATTGGCAGCCACACAGAGCACAATTAAAGTAGTAGTGGCACAAGTACAATTGGGAGGTCTCCGCAGTAAGATCCTCATGCCAACAGAGTGACTTGGGGGTGACTAACAATATTTGGGTTGGGGACCTATTGGGATAGGGTCCCCTAGGGTCAATTTTGGGGCGAAAGCCCAAATTTTGGGGCAAAAAGCCCAAGTTTTATTGTAAAAAGTGTAAAGTCTCCACAAGTTGTGGTCATGGAGTGCGTAGTAGTAATTCATAAAGGGATTTACCATTATTTTATGTAAGTTGTGTTGGCTTTAGTAGATCTACCTATGGTCTACGGACCATGGGATTGTATAAAAAGGAGAGTCTTAGAGAGTCTAAGTCATAATAGATATCAATAAAGACGAATGTATTGGGTGAGTAGAAGAAAGAGCGAAGAAGTCTTAGATTAGAAGAGAGGCTTTATAGCTATGTGCACAGAAAGCTTAGAGTAGAGTCTGTAGTTGAGTGCACGAACCCCTACAATTGAGTGCGTAGGGAAGTCATGAGTCTATAAGAAGAACTGAAGTATTAATAAAGAAGCTATTACATCATTTCCTATGTTTTCTCTATCTATTTCTGTTATGAATGAATACGCTTTTATGCTATGATGAATGATGGGTTTATGAACTAATATTGTATTGATCCATGATTTTACATTATTTATATTGTCATATGAATGCAAGTAATAATAATTGTTTATGCGAAGAATATCTAGTTTCATGTTAAAGTTATTAAACACTTAAGCTGATCTGGATAAATACGGAGTTAGGAGTAATCACATAAGTGTGTAAGTGGTTAATTAATCTATTTGGGGTCCACAAAAGACAGTCGTATACCTTCATGAAGGTATAGAAGTTGATAAATGGAAGTTATATCAATAATCCTTAAAGGCTTATCGATCTGCATGAAGGCGGGTTTAGGGCATAAAATGACATCATGCTCATCTCTGGGTGTGGAAACTTGGTTCCAACATCCCCCCATACTGCTTCAACTGAGACTTATGTTCACGCTTTGCAGGTTGATGCTGAAAGGGCTAGTAGTGTAGGAATTTGTTTGGAAAAACTAACTCTGAACTTGGGTCAGGACCCACTAAGCCAACAATCCATTATAATTGTGATGCACATAAGGAATACTCTCACCCTAGGTGCATGGATGCTTGGAGTTGTACATGCATAGTGTAACACCCCGTCCTCCAAAGTCCACCCATGCAACTGACCATCCAGGTTAAACATGTGATGAGAGAGGTCACTATAATGGATTCAACCTCCTACACGACCTTAAAGAAATGGAATTGACAGAAATATAAAACAAACCCATCCACATCAGAAACAACACCCTTAGGAGACATGTTAGCCACTCAGGCATCTTGTTCCTAAGTCACACTGATGTTTTAAGTATTTTAACCCCTGGTTTCTCTCATTCTATAGGCATGAAAGCATCCAAAATCCAAATTCACTCTCACAATCCTATGTGTTAGCATCCCTAGACTCTTTTCAGCACACTTGTGCCAACATCCCTGGGATTTGAGCGACTTTTCTAGACCGGAATTCTAGCCTCTACCTAGAACTTGTTACAACCTCTAGAATCCATCAAAGACATGATGACAAGATAAACAAATGAAAATTCAACCTCAAGAATAGGCCTAATAATCCTCAATTGGGACTAACATTCTGTCAGAAACTTGGCATTAATGCAACCTATAGGTCTAGGGTACAAGACAGAGCATAAATGCCCAAAATAACTTATTAAACATAACCAAAAGGATCACCACCTTCTCCATTGAACTATTATAAACATAAGTTAGGTCTTGCATCCCTCCATTTAACACTTACGAGTAAATACATGAAATGATCATGACATGAAACAGTCACATAACCATGCTTATAAGCAAAATAAAACCATATAAATATAAGAGATATGAGAACCATTAAATCCATATATAAACAAGTAAAAAATTAAGATAGCTTAGGTTTTATTAATCATAAGAAAATCCAACCAGGTTCGAGACTTCCAAGCAACACCCGATCATAGACATAACTGAGCCAAATCTCTCTCTTAGTCAATCACCCTGTGCCATAACGCAAGCATGAATGTGGGATCTCATAGAACAAACAATGCAAGAACATCAAAGGGAATCTAAAGGTTAAACGACCTCCACCCTCATCAAACTATGATCACACCAAAACTGGTGCGATCACAATCAAACTGAACTTGGAATGCCATCAAGAATCCATCACTATTCTTGATGAATTTTTTGTCTCCTTGTTTCTCAGGCTTTACCACAATCCAATCTTGGATCATTAGGCCCTAAACTGAGACTAGTCTCTCAGGATTTACCGCAATCCAAAACCATATCACTAGGCCCTAAATTGAGACTTATCCCTGAGGCTTTTCTGTGTATCCTACCAAAACCGTTCAAGGGATTCCCAGGCCTTTGGGAATGAACCTTGAGACCACCTCCATCCTAAGTTTTGAAATCCATCTAGAAAACCAAAGCTAAAAAATGAGATAAACATACCAACATACCATGGAATCTGGAAAAGGTAAGGCTAGGATTAAAGCTGCTATCATAACTTGACATAACCATGCCACCATCATCAAAAGAACCATACACCAACATGAAAAGCCATGCATGTCCAATCCAGCTACGAAATCACACATGAAAAAGGTTAGCTGCAAGTATTCTTGCTGAAGCTACTTGATTCTTATTTTCCTTCCTTTCCCTTGCTTTATTTTCCTTCCTTTCTCCAAAACTAGAGTGCTCCAAGGAAACTCTAAGTGACCAAGAGTGAGTGAGAGAGAGAGAGAGAGAATAATGAGAGATCTCCAAATTTGAACTAGAAAAAGGCTACCAACTGATCCTCGGAAGCCTTTTTATTAATGAGGCCTCTATTTTCTTAATTTCCATTAATTTCCTTGATTCTCCTCCTCACATGCAACCTATGACCTTTCACCTTACTTTTCTCCTAATTTCCTTTATTTTCATAAATAAATGTGCCAAAAATGCCTTTTTGCCTTTTAATGGATTTGTCTTAGACTTTACAAATTTTCCTAGCCAAAACACACATCCGGTGATGCCCACTAGGATATATTTCCCAAACATTCAGCTTGGAATAAGTGTCCCTTAACTGTGGTCTTATTTTACATTTATTAACTTTTAATACATGAACTTTTCACCAAGGTTATTACACATAGTATGTGCCCTATCATCCTATTGACGAATTCTATTTGGCCATCATTCTAGGAATGGAAATTAGTTGACTTGATGAGCTTAGAGTGTAATAATGTCTAGATACTCGACAAAAATGTGCTTAGGAACATGCTATCCCAATGTAATATAATGGTCTATGTGATCCCAAAATGTACCTAAACTTGTTCAAAGAATAGTTTAGAAGTTTCCTCTGCTGTGATACTCTTCTTACAAGCTACCAATATAACAATCTTAGAAATTTTTTTCCATAACCACAAATATGTAGTCATTTCCATGCTTGGTAGAAGGGAGGCCTAATATATAGTCCATGGAGATGGATTCCAAGGGTTGGTTGAGAATAGGTAGAGGAGTGTACAAGCCTTTCTTTTTAATGGTTGGACTAGTGATGGCATAAGAAGTTCAAGATATGATATATTTTTCAATATCTTGTCAGAATTTTGGCCAATAAAATTAATGATGTAGTATGACCATAATTTTCTCCACACCAAAGTGTCTTGCGTCCCGACTGTAATGCACCTCCAAAATTAGTTTTGCACGCTTGCATGAAGGAACAAAAAGGTGGCCTAGGTAGCATAATAATGCATGTTGGTGATGGAAGTATGAAACTTGGTTGCCATCCACTAGCATCTGGTATGTGGTGGGGAATTTTTTATCATTCTGCACAATTGTAGCCATCCATAGGTCTCGTGGCCACAAGTGAGAACAATATTCAATGTTGAAATAGGGGCTAGGTGAGGAAATCTGCAACATGATTGGTGCTTCCCTTCTTATAATTAATGGTCAAGTTAAATTTTTGTAGATATGTAGACCACTTATCATGTTGATCATTTTGCAACTTCCCTTGTGTTTGGATATATTGAAGAGATTGGTGATATGTGTGGATGAACATCTCCTTCCCCAGAAAATAATTTTCCCATTTCCAGCACACTTACATGATAGAATACATCTCTTATCATAAGTGGGCTATTTCTAAATTGTATCAAAAAGTGTCTCACTATGATAGGCCACCAGATGCCCTTGTTGGGTGAGAACTACACTATATCATAGTTGTAAGAATTTGTCTCAATTTCAAATGGTTGTTGCACATATGGAAATGTTAGTATAGGTGTAGAGTAGAGTTGGTGCTTCAGTTTAACGAATTCCTTCTGTTGGGACTCAATCCATAATTTTATTTCTTTCACTCTGCCCTTAGTAACACGACTTAGAGGCCAAGAGATATTAAATAAACCTAACATGAACCTTGGATAGAAATTGGAAAGGACTAAAAAGATGTGAACCTTTGTTAGAGTTGTGGGGGTTGGCCAATCCTGAATAACTTGGATCTTAGTTGGATCCACATGCATGCCTTCCTCATCAATGGTGTAGCCTAGATATTGGACTTGAATCATGCCAAATGTGCATTTCTCAAATTTGGAACATAGTTTGTGTTGTCTCAAGGTTTGAAGGACTTGTGAGTGTGTTGCATGTGATCTTCCCAACTCTTTTTGAAGATAAGGATGTCGTCCATATATACAACAACAAAAAAATTGGTTGACGACCACAAGGTTTCAAACATCAGCCTTATAAAATTTGCAGTGGATTGTTTCAACCCAAAAGGCATGACCAACCACTTGAAAAGGCCCTCCTTGGATTTAAAGGTGATATTTATATACATTTATGAGTTATATTGGCACCTAATGGCAACCAGACTCCAAATCGATCTTTCTTAGATACTTGGCCCCCTTTAGCTGGGAAAGAAGGTCATAAACCAATGGAATTGGATACTTGTTCTCGGGAGTGATTTTGTTTAGTTCCCAATAATTAATGCAGAGCCTATAGGTTCCATATTTCTTTTGTACAAGTACAATAAAGCTCCCATAAGGTGAGGAACTTAGTCAAATGTTCCCTTTTTGCAGCAACTCTTGGATCTTCCACTTGATTTCTTCATTTTCCATAACGGAGTAGTGGTATACCAGCCCATTCATTATAAGTGATCCAAGAGTCATATTGATCAAATGATTGAATTGATAGTGCAAAAACACCCTATGGGTAAGAGAATATGTCCTTGTATTCTTCCACGACCTTATCCACTTAATTTTGTTGCATGGGAGCACCCACCCTAGGAGCCATGTATGTGCCACTATCTTCTCCTTTCTTTGAGAGATAATTAGAAAGAAAACAAATTTCTTGGTCTCAGAGATGATCTTACTACATCTATTAGCATATATCAAAGATATGGTGGTATGCGGGGCTACCTATGGTATCCTATATAACTTATTACCTAAAGTAATAATAACAATGTGAGGCTTCGAATCATACATAGAATTACCCTTCCACAAGTATGGTTGGCCTAATAACACATCACAAACCTCAAGAGGAGAAACATCAAAGAGTACCTCATCTGTGAAGGGCTTGATGTTGTAGGGAAGGCGACACTGCTCACTGACGCAGAGATCTCGTCCTTGGTGAAGCCACTTGATGGTGTATGACTATGGGTTTGGTGTGATTGGTAGGCCCAACTGCTTCATGATCTCTAGTAAAATGAGGTTCGTTTGGCTCCCATTGTCAACAATGAACTATAGCAGAGAACCCTTCACCCACACCTGTGAGTGGAAGGACACTCCCCCCTTCTTTGGATATATGGGCTCAATATTATGGACCTTGGTGGTGGAAATGGTGGTAATGGGTTCTATGTTATTAATATGCTTCCCCTTATCATTCCCCTTGTTGGTTTTGGGCTCAGAATCAAAACATGCATCAGACGCTAAAGCTTTCAAATCAACCACCAATGATTGCTTAGAGCAACACTTATTTGTGTTGTGAGTGGGGCTCTTGTGGAACTCGCAACACTTTTTGTGTCCTTCTTCATATTCATGGTGCCATTCTTTTCTTGTAGATTTGAAGGGTTGTCTTAGGCCACTCCACTGTGTCTCTTTCCTTTGTTCTGTGGTTTGGGGGTGCTCTTGCCCTGCTTCTGATTTGCAGATCCAAAGTCACGCTTCTTTTGTTTAAATTTTTGTTCAATCTTGGCAGCATATCAGTATGCCGCACCAACTGAGGATATGTCTAGGCACTCCATTTATTCCTGAATGTATTTGTGCAGACAAGCATGGTACTTGAGCACCAAAAGCCATTTAGAGTCTTTGATACCCAACTTTGTGCACAAAGTATGAAAAATATTTGTGAACTTGTGTCAATATTGGTCCCCTTGCTACCGTAGTGTGGTCCACTGTATTTACTTATATAATAGCTCCCCATGAGGTAATATTTTTCCTTGACAACATCTCAAAAAGTGTTCCAAGAGGGGGAAACTATAAACAAAGAGGGTTCCTTGGCCCTTTTATCATAGTAAGTTTCCCACTAGTCCTTGACATGGGGGGAAGACTTAAGGAGTGTAAAAGTAATCTTCTCCCTATCAGAGAAAAAAATGGACCAAAAAATAACCTTCCAACATATTCAACCATTTATATACAACATCTAGATACATATTACCTTTTAATATGGGCATATCGAATTTCACTTGTACCTTGAAGGGGGTAGCACCTCTAAAGTGACTACTATATGAAGATGCATCGCCAATGGGTATCTGCCAAAGGATCTGAGCAAAGTCGTCTGTCATCTCATTCCTTTACCGTGTAAGGGATTCTTTGAGCAAAAAATTAATAGGATCTCTTGCTCCCTCATATTTCTTTTCATGCACCATGGGAGTCCATCGGTGTCAGCAGGGACGGTCTTGCAAAGGCTTAACCAATTCATGTCCCAACTCCTTATACCCAGACCTCACTAGGAACATGCATAGAAAAACAAACAAAGAGCATACCACTCTAATACCACTGATCCAAATTTATGAAGGAACAAAATAAAATAAAAATATAATCATAAACACAAAGATACATTGAAAATAGAACTTCAATTCATTAATAAGAAAGTACTGAAAACTATTTACATGTAGAATGGAAATAAACTAGCTCCAGTGATGGTATCTTATCTCTAAGAAGAGATGTGGTGGCTACATGGCTTATCAACTTTGTCACAATGAGGCTTGGAGGCCTATTTATTATTTATAAACAATGGAAAACCTTACATAAAAAAAAATTAACCCTAGGAGATGAAGCACCAAAAGTATGTTGGCTATGTTGGGTAAATTGGCGCATTAACTTCCTGGGGTTGAAAATTTGTCATACAATCTCCGTTTGGCACATATGATACCTCATTAGAAATATTTATCCAAGGACCAAAAATTTCAACTACAAACACCTACCACAACTTGCAAATTTCCCGTTTTCCAAAAAATGTCATTTAGGGTCTCAAAATGACTCCAAAAGTTGTGGACCTAAAAAACTACCAAAAGTAGTAAAATGTGCTAAAATTATGGAAACTAAAAGAAATGATGGTTGGTGTCTAAGTGGAATAGGAAGGTGGCCATCAATATCCACCTGAATCACTAAAAAAATCTTGATGCCAAGCAATCAAGCTTCTTCCTGTTCTGATTTCCTCATGTCCCCATCAATTGTAGGTGGCTTTGCTTTCTTGAATTCCTCGGGCATATAATCCTTTCATTTTCTTCCTAAATGATGACGATGAAGGTAACAAGAGTGATCATGATTCCTTATAGTAGAATAACTAGATGTTCTACTAGCATGATGCACATAAGTGTTGGTTCCTCCCCTTGGGGTGCTAAATGGTGCATTTCCTGACACAATATCCTCATTTTCAGGCCTATGGCTCTTCCTAGACTTGCTTCCATCAACTCCATTTGTATTTTATTTTGACTCATGAAGGATATTTATATCTTTATGAATATTCATGATCTAAGTTTTCCTTTGTCTATGCATATCTAAGATTCTTTGTAGGATGAATGCCTTTATCTTAACTTGTCTCTCTTGAGATCTTCACAACCTCTCATTATCTACCTTGAAGCTTCTATCTCCGTCCCTTAGACTTATCAGAGTATCCATCTAATCAGAAGAGTGATGCCCTCCACCTTGGTCAATTGATCTTTCTTCTTCATTCGACTTGATCATTTCACTTCCATGCTATGACTGATCAGATTTATGTTGAACCATTCCAATCCTCATTTTGTATTTGTCTTTTCCTTATGCTTCTTGTGATTTGATTTCAATGACCATGAACCTTGAACTCATAGAGCTACCATGGCTATCCTTGTTGTGAAAAAACAACCATGTTAGTATGCCAATAATATTTAGTATTCATATGCATCAATTATATACAAGCAATTCCAATTGTTAGTGCATGGTAAATAAGTAAACGACAAAGGCATGCCCATGATATTTCTCTTACAAAGTTGTTGTAATGGACTATCTACAACAGACAATCCAAATTAGTGTGTGGTTATTAACAATGTAACAAACCATGAAAGGTAATGTACATGCCTACAAATTTCACAGAGTATTTTAGTTTTTCATCACAATCATGATAGTGAGACATATCATCTCTTTTATTCCCCTACTATTTTAAATAGATCACTGAGTTAATATACCAATTGGGCATGTAGTTATTTTATATAAACCATCTTTTAAAACCTAAAAACATTGTTTAGTTAATTTCTAAAAATCATTATCCGCTCATGATAGAGCCCATCCAGTCCAATTGTTGAACCTAGATGCTTTGATACCACATGTAACAAAACCACCCCAACTACCCTAGTGAAATTGGTTGTCATTGTTGATCCAACTCCTCTTGTCTTGTTAGAAGAATGATATTATTATTATATGTATTATTTTTTCCTTATATATATATATATATATATATATATATAATATATATATATAATATATATATATATATATATATATATATATAACCCATTGAAGAAATTCCCCAACAGTCTCCACCATTCTCCACCAAATCCGACATTCACAATTCAAGCAAGAAGATCAACAACTTCAAAATTGGATTTTTTTGGGTCAATGCACTCAATTCTTAATGGGTATGCACCTTGATGTAGTCATAGATCTGACCCAGGTTTCCATGCCCCCATGCATTAGGTCACAACACCTCTACCCATCTGATGGCTAATGTTAATTGCACCATCCTTTCTTCTAATTCTTTCTGCTGACTCCACAGGGGGTATCGCAAGTCACCTTCATCATCAGAACCTTAGTAATATCCACTGTCCATTGACAGGGTGGCCCTCGCTAGTGTCACATAATAAGTGTGTAGCTTCTAGGTGAATCTTCGCACATCTAAATAGTTTTTTCCTCGTAAGATAATCTGGGAAAGTAAATAGCATGATGGTTATGAGGAGGACATCCCTCAAAATGGCAAGTAAGAGGAAACCATCAATCTCCAAATCAACAGATCATGATGAACCAGACAAGGTCAAGCCTGTTTCTGAAACCCACTAAGGGAACCCATCAAAAGTGGATTCTGGTGATTTTATCCCACTGACTCCTCTCGCTACCCTTTTTAACCATCTAATATGGGTCCCTCTGAGACATATCACCCAAATCCTGGCTTCCTGATGACTCCTTGCAATTGATTCCATTTAGTAACCGGGGTGGGGCCCTTCAGGACAAGTCATTTTGACCCCTTCCATCCCAACATTTTGAACAAACTTCTCATTCGAATTGCATTGTAATGGTTCACAAGATGAGCTCTAGCATGGGATCCATTCCTTGCTAATAGGGACACCTTTCGCCTCTAAATTGTAAGCCTATATGGCCCGACATTCTGTCAGCCCTACCACTCCTTTGAGTTGACAAAATAAACCTCCAAAATAAGACATCAAGGATGAGTTGTCTTGCAAGCTACACTTTGGCCTATAGGAAGGTTTCCCACCTCTAAGCTATGAGTCCAGCTAGCCGGATGCACTATCATCCCTTTTGTTCCTTTATGATGCCAAAAACTAACTCTTCAGGATGTGACCTCTAGGCCACATGGGTCAATGAGCCATGTCTCTACACATTTGTTACCTTCAATTGGTCCACATCATGGAATTTCCATGACACCTTGCTCCCTTTCTCATACACTCTTGAGATTTCTACAAGGTTGGCTTGACGAGCTGATTAGATAGGGGTGTCCACCCCAACTAATAACATGTATGTCAGGCTCACATGTTTTCCATCATGCTTGACTTACATCATCTTCCCCACTCCCTTTCCCTGCCAATCAAAAGTTTTCGAGATGCGGCCTCTGGGCGACATCACCCTCCATTCACTCAATTGTAATAAGGCATAATACAAATAGCCAATCCATGGCTTCCATGGTTAGTTTTTCCCTTGAACCAATAACATTAGTTTATCTGATAAAATTATAAGATTTAGTTCCTCGCCTAACTTCATTATGGTGTTGCTCTATGTGAAATTTTCTATTCAACATGGATATAGTTATGGTTCAGTTGCAGTGTATCTGTAGGCATCCCATGACCACTATGGTTTACTAAGGCGCCTATTGGTTATATCCTCCTAGGATTACAAGAAATATATTCCTCCCAAATCCATGGGAGTTTCAAAATACAAAAAGGGCCATACAAATATTTGCACTCCGCGAAGATCCACATGATAGGGTGCACCCTCAAAGTTGCAATGACCTGGCCTACCACACTAAGGTGCTTATCAAAGACATTTAGAACTTCTAAAATTGCAAGGTTTTAAGAGCCTCTAAGGTATAGTCACGGGTTATTATAGCTAAAATAGGGAGTAATCCTTAGCATTAAGACAATGCCACATGAAATGTAATATGGGCTTGTACTTAGAATATACACACAAACCCTATCAAATAGGTTGACTTCATTGTAATCAATTGACTGTAATAAAATGATTTTTTTTGTTGATCATTCCATAGTTTGGTTCAGGTCCTTATGGACTCCCCTATTTCAATCCTTTGAGCATTTCATAGTATATTAATCATTCATTTGAATGAGAGGAACACAATATTTTTCCATTACATTTGCATTGTTAGAAAAATATATATTACAGAGCAATGGAACACATAAATATATTACAAAAATATAAGCACAAAAAACACATAAAACAAGAGAGACATAGATATATGTGGTTCACCCAATTTGGAATACATCTACAAAGAAACAACCATTCATTCCATTTATATTATCCAACAAACTGAAGAGATACAACCTACAACAGATCTGTTGTAATTCCCTCTTCATTCTTACACAATCTCCTCTGTCTTTCTCTCTCAACATACACATATGCATAGATGCAATACAATTCCCTCATATATAGCGAGGGGTTGCCTTCTAGGGAAAAAAAAAAACCTAAATTAAACACAATTTCTACCATTAGAATTCTTCCTAATGAAGGGCCTAGATTGACCATGAAATTACAACATTTTACAAGGCAATTTTACATCTATTTTTAGCTTTGTGGGTGCTTCCCCTAATCGTCCACCAAGGGGAGTGTTATAGACATATTTGGGCACATCAACCCCAAAACTATATGTTGATATATTAGGGCTCATCAATCCCCAAAAGAGGTGTTTCATACCCTAAAGGAACAATCTGAATACATCATTCCCCAAAAGTTCCATCTGAGAAACCATCCATAAATTGCCTAAATTGAACCGTATTGACTGCTCCACTGGCAAAGTGTGATGCATACTATTTAGGCCTTCTATATGGTGCAATGGGCGAGGATGGACAAATTTCCGAGACATTTTGTTAGTTGGTTGCTCATGGAATCTTCTAGAAACCTCTCCTGTGCCACTTGCCTCTCTGAATTCGCCCAAGGATGAACAAGGGAACTAGGGAGATCAAGAGGCTAGAATGTTGTGAATTGCAAGTAAGTGTTGATAGTTTGTAATTGAGGAGAAAGCATTGTATTCTTGTTGGAGTGATCTTGCTATTTCATGAAGTGAAGAAGGATTGAAGCTGGGAGGATGGCACTAGATCAAACAATTGGATTGTAATTCTCCTTTCTATTAATAGATATCTTCAAGTTTTCTCCCATATGATTGTGAAATTGTGAATGCTATCATTTTTTCATTATATATATGATTCTGTAATGTTTATGTTGTAATAGATAATGGTTCTTTGATGGTTCTTTGTTGCTATACTTGTGCAAGTACTCTCCAAGCATGATATGTACTGGGAGGAGTTGCAAGATCTGCCAAAGGAGAGAGAGATCAAGTAAGGGATTAAGCGTAAGTTCCAGGTTGGTTCCACTATCTTTCTCTTATCTGTACACAAAGGAAAAATGATTGAATTTCTTTGAAATTTTGTTTCTAGGGTAGCTGCCAAACCTAGAGGGTTAGTCATTCGACAAGACACTAATTTTCCCAAAAACAAATTGGTGACTCTGCTGGGGAACGAACAGATGTTTGTTTGTTGTTATTGTTTGTTTTATGTTCAATTTGATAAACTATAGACAGAGTCTGAAGCTAGCCAGGTAGCTTTCGAACTACTCTTTCTTTGCAATTGCATAGTAGATGAATGCTGCTTCAGTCAATCTCTGGTTTAGTTTATGAATTAAACATTTGAATTGAAATCGCATCTAGATGCCCTTTTGGTAGCTCAGTAACCTATCAAGACATTCCATCATACTTTTCTTATCATTGTTTATCAAAACCCAGCTTAATTCATTGAAAACAGCTCCACATTTGAGCCAAAACCCATTTCAGTTGCATTCCCTAGGCCATCGCACTGTCTTCCACTGTGACTTAGTATGCATAGCACCTCCCAAGTGTAGAAAGTGTGATGCATCTCAATTTTTGTGAAGCCTAGGTGCGAATATTGACTGAACTCAATTTCCATCTAGAAATTGAGGGTTTTTTATTTGTTTTCAGTTTTATTTGGATGTTTTGCTGCAAATGAACAGTGCCTCTTTACTAAATCTTACTTGCATCACTTATATCAGCCTCAATTACATTAGGATTAGTGAATGTTTTTGTGTATTTGTTCCTTATTTACAATCCTTTATCGAAAAGTTGTTTTAGTTGATTTGTCTCTTTGATACAAAAAGTGTCGTAATTGTCATTTCTTCTCGAAAAGAGAAGTGTCATAAATTCTTTCTTCCCTTCATAATTTATTAAACTTTTCTTCATATATTTGATTTGATTTGTTTACATTCAAAGTGTTGAAAACATTTTTATTCAAAATTGAAAGTGTTGTTTTGAGTCTTCCTTTCTCTTTTTGAAGAAGAAATTGTTGAAAATGTCATTTTGAGTAAAATATTTCAGATCTTTGCTACTTTTAGTTTTCCTTTTTGCATCTTTCACATTAAGGAAAGTGAAAACAAATACATGAATTTGCATTTAGCATTTATTTTATTTGTGTGTGAAAAGATAATTTAGGGAAATACACTAGCGTGTGCTCTTTTCTCTTTGCTTAAAATCATTGTTATCTTCTTTCCCCAGTAGCTAGGATTTTCATTTCTCAAATAAACAAAGATTCTTTATCATTGTAGATTGTATTTTAGGAATTTCAGATCATAATTACACAGCGAACCATTGAAAGGCAAACTCTAAACAAGATCAACTTTAAAATGAATCTCAATGAATCTAACAATGCTTTGGAACTTAACGCAACATATCTAGAGGTCTAGGCTAAGTGACGTGTTCTGGCGTCGTTAAAACTAATGGCTATCATTTTCATTGAAGGTTGGGTGATTCCTCCTCCTTAGTACAACAAGTGCTAACATGGAATTGTGCTTCCCATACCGTCGCGTATATATTGGGATACCACATACCAACTACAAAGTGCACACAGCGAAAGTGAGAATGCAGAAATGCGAAAATAAACAAAATTCATGACTGATACTTTAATCACAGAGAGGGAAGAGACTCCTTTACTGCACAATCTAGCATCACAAATCTATTTTTGAATATATTTGAATACAAATTCCAACAAGAGTATTAGTTCATAATAAATACCAGATCTTCTTAATTGATCCAATATTTGACAATTCTTTTGAACAATATCCTCATGCTAAACATGGACTCTGGCCCATCGGTCTACTTCTGCGTCTTTGCGACTTCTTCAACCTTGACAAGGCTCATACAAGTTCGAGAATAGAATCCAAAAAACTACAAAGGAGACATAGATTTACAGAAATTGAGGAATCTTTATTTATGAACTTCAAAACTCAAGTATTACAAAGTTGCTTCTCAAGCAATACTAAGTTACTTCTCTAGCAAAAAGGCTCTCTAAATTTCTCAAAACCTGAATGCCTCTCTTCCCTATTCTTCATCTATTTATAGATCCTCCCAGTTCTAGGTTTGGTGATACCTCTATATTGGATATGAGAGAATCTAACTTTACATCAAATCAAATCCTTACATAAAATATGAGAGAATCCTGCTTTTGGGTAACCCAGAGGACATCCGCACAGTGTCTTACTTTACATCAAAATCAAATCCTTACATCAGATATGAGAGAATCCTACTTTCGGGTAACTTGGAGGACATCCACATAGTAATTTAATCATAAAATATTTTATATTTATTCTTACCCCTCTATTTAATTATATATGTCGGATTGATTACACTGTAAGAGATTCTTTTTCACGGATCCTTATGAAAAACATGTCTGCCACCAAAGTCAGATAGAAATATATACAAAATGAAAAAAATTTCTAGTTGTTCACGAGAATAATGATGTTCTCTGAACCTAGTCAAGGAGTCATTATTAAAATACTGTGAGTAAATTTCTTCCTCACATTCCCAAATTGGTACTTCAACATATTATGGTACTTTGTCCTGGAAAAGTGGTGGGCCAAAAGGATTTAAATCTGGATCTGTCATGGCATGAAATGACTCATATTCATGTGAAAATCCATTCATATTTCCCCCGAATCTTTTGAAGAAAATATTTCGTGTAATAAACCAATGAAAGGATCCATTAGCGCAGAGTGTTGCAAGCATGTGATACTTGGTGATATTGTTGATATCCAAAATCCTTTTGTATAAAATTCCTGTTTGATGTGCCCGTGGTTCTGTAAATCCAGGAAGTTGTAATAACCAGAGAGAGAATGGGTAAAAACATTGAGGACTGGTACCATAAATTTTCCACCATTCTTTAATCCATTCAGGTGTGGGGTCTTGTTCTTTGATTTGTGTAACTTGCATCCCATGATATCTAAAATAAAATTGCACATTATAGAAAAAAGAGTTAGTTTTATTTTCAAAACACATACCTGTATACCATGCTTTCTCTTGGCGTTCATGATTTTCAGAGTTCTGAAGGTTGGATGGCAATAGGAAGCGATCAATGTAGATTTCACAACAGATTAGATTTTCATCTGCATCTTTGTGTAATGTGAAATAAAGATTTCTCAAATCTTGAAGAAAGCTTAAAGCTTCAAAAGCTTCATCATTTCTTTGCATTTGATCATCCCATGAGAAATAATTCTATCTAGTTCCATGCTGATATTTGATTTCTTTCATTGGAAGTCAATCTACTTGATAATCGAGTAGAGGTTTCTGTAGACTCAAAGTGTGAGAACCATCAACACATTCAATGCGAATCTCATTTTCTAGTCTTCTTATGACGTTACATCTGAGATTATTTACATCATTTCTCTGTAAAATTTCCTGACTGAGAAGATCTGCAAAGGAATTCTTAACTCTAGAAATGAACTCTACATCAAAACGATACTGGGCCAATGTCATTATCCATCTAACCATTGCTGCAACTTCAAAGTCACATTTATGGATAGCAAACATAAGGGCTCAGCAATCTGTTTTGACTGTAAAATGTTTATAGATCACAAAATCTTTGAATTTGGCAATGCCAAGGCAAATAGCTCTAAGTTCTTTATTTAGGCTGGACCAATTGTTTTGTGTAGTTGACCAGATTCCAAAGGCATAGTGGAAAATTTCATATTCCATTTTCTTTTTATTAGGATCATGTTGGCAGAAAATTGCACCCCATCCGATATAACTGGCATCTATAATGATGGTTTTCGGTCATTCTTCATTGATTGTGCTTAAAGGAGAAATATTCCTAATTTTTCCTTTAATTCTTCTTACTACCTCTATTAAATCCTCTGTCCATAGACTTGGATCTTTTTTCAATCTTTTATTCAATAAGACTCTATCTTGGGCACAATATCTGACAAATTTGGAGATGTAATTCAAACTACCCAAGAATCTTTGTAGTTGAGTTTTATCAGTGATTCTATCTGGAAATTTATCTATGAAATCAAGACTATGTTTCATAATGTAATATGATCCATATTGAATCACATATTCCAAGAAATCTATCATAGTCTGAAATAACTTTGTTTTTTAATCTGATAAAACTATACCTTTTTCTTTGACTCTCTTGTAGAATATATTAATATGCTTTATATGGGAGGGAATATCTATAGAATGAATTAGAACATCATCAATATATTTCTTCAAGAAATCATCCATACCTTCAAAAGTTTCATCCATAATCCTCTGGAAGGCGGATGGAGCATTTACTAGTCCAAAGGGAATAATATTCCATTCAAAATGTCCTTCTGGTACTGAAACAACTGTTTTCCACTTATCTTCTTCTTTTATTCCTACTTTCCAGAAACCAGACTTTAAATCAAACTTGGAAAATATTTTTGACTGTGATATCTGAGACAAAAGCATTGAGGGCTTTGGCAAGGAAAAAGCATCATAATCAAGAATATTATTCAGAGGCTTGTAGTTTACTACCAATCTTGGTTTTCCTCTTATAATCTCTGAATGTTTGTTGACATAAAATCCAAAACAAGCAATAGGGCTATAAGACTTCCTAATCAAACCTTTTTGCAGTAAGGATTTTATTTCTTCTTTACAATACCTGAGTTGTTCAGAATTCATCGGTATTGCCTTTGATCTTCTGAGCTTTCCATGAAATTCTTTTTTCAAAGGAAATTCTACTTCATGTTTATGAATATGCCAAAAGGCATTTGGATCTCCATAACAACAAGATTTTAGTTTATGAGAGATCTCACTTATTTGTTTTTCAAATTTGCCTTTCATAATATTTTCATCAATCTTGAGCATTTCTTTCTTCTTCTCCATCTTTTCCAAGGTATTTTGTAACCTACCAATTCTTCTCAATCTATTAGGAGAATTGGAATGAATAAAAGGATAGAAATAATCTATACCTTTGAAGAGAAGAAAATATCCCCATTTCTGTGATTTTTTACCATAAGTGCTTCCATGTATTTCTAAATTGCTCAGGTGTACATAGCACAGTCAAGCCCTATGACTAATGGAGCATGAACTTGAATTCCTTGAGATTGAGAAACGAAGACATCTATTATAGCTTCTTCCGTTGTCTTGATTTCTCCACTTGCAGTGACAACTCTTGGACACTTTGTATTTTGTCTTTGAGGATAAGGAATTATAGTGTCGCTTACTATGTTCAATCTTGAACCTATATCAATTAGAACCTTCCACTATTCTATGGAAGAACCAATTCTGATTTTCATTTTTACACAGTACATTACATCTGCGTTCATTACATTCATTCCTAATCCAGATCTAGGATCTTCAAATTCTTCATTTGGAAATTCAAAGTCTTCAGATTTGAAAATCCCTTTCATTGGATCATGATATGGATCAGGTTGTCTTTCTGGATCTTTCTGTTCTGTCTATGAAGACTCTCCTTTTGTGGGTTTTGCATGTAAAGAATGTATATTGTGCCCCTGATGTGCTTCAAGGCATAGCCTTCTATTCTCTCTGACTTCTTTTCTGAGATCTTTGATAACTTTACTAATTGCAGGAAGTGTTTGAGGAAGATCATCTTCAATTGTTTGTTGTTTGAATTGCCTTGTTAGACCATCAACTGAAAATAAGGCTACAAAAGGAATATAGCTATGTTGACTTGGACTGTTGAAGATGGGTCATCAACAATCCTTTATATATTTCTTTGAGTTTCGGATCATCAACATTAACCATTTGTGTAAAATAATTTCTAGAAAGCTCATCATGATCTAAGATTTCATTTGATAGTGGTCTGAACATCCTGACTGCATTACATTTGCAAATGTTAGGATCACTACATTCACATAGTTCTTGAAAACATTCATTATAGTGTGGATCTTTGCAATATTCAACTTTAGAATCTTCTTCTTCATAAATAGCATGTATCTGGTCATTTAGATCATAATAAGTTTCTGAATCTATTAATTCTTCACAACTGGAAGGGAGATCAATAATATTTACCTTTCCAGATTTACTTTTATAGCTAAATGATTTCTTCCTCCCAAATTTGTGTTTGTCTTTTTTCAGTTTTGGACAATTTGGAGCAATATGTCCTTTTTAATTGCAATGGAAGCAAAATATTTGCTTTTGTTTTGGCCTTTGATGAAACTGGCATGTTTTTTTGTATTCTCTGGGAGGCCTTCTATGAATGATTTTTTTGTTTTTTGCGGATCTAAAAGTTTGCTTAGAGTAAGCTTTCCTTTTAGAGCGACGACGATCATATCCCCCTAAACTTTTAGAGCCATGTAAATGCCATTGTTTGCATAGTTGTTGATAGCCATGTGGTTTAGTGGAGCTGGTGGAAGCTTGAGCAACTTTCATATGAGAGCAAAGTTCAACAATGACATCTTTAATAGCTTGTCTTATAACACCAAATTTATAGGCACCAATCTTTCCAGGAAGCTTATTCAAAATGGTAGTTGGTACCCAATTTGGTAAAGAAGCAATGAAGATTTCTTTCCATTTGGGAAATAGAATCATGTTAGAAGAAAGAGTATGCAGACGATGGAGATATTCCATAAAATATTCATCAAAATGCTGCATATTAGTAAGCTTCATGGATGTAAGTGTGATTGCAACAAGTTCATTATTGATCTGAGAATAACCACAAAAATTGACAAGAATGCCATGCATTAGGCGACCAATCATGTTATTCACAGGTAACAAAGTCTGTGGATCCATATATGTAGTATTATCTGGGTTCATTACGACATATGTTTCCCAAGAAGGAACGAGGACAAGATCATAATGAATTTCTACTTTAAGCCAAGAATCAAGGAGTCCTTCGAATCCACTGATGATTTTCCTGGTTGCATTTATTGGAGAAATGTCATCTGCTAAATATGCGTGGCAGCAAACCAACATGAAACTCAATGTAGAAAGTATTTATGCTTCAGAACAATTGTCAATATTCCATCAATATGTGGAAGAAGAAGACCAATCTTTATGATATTCTAATTTCATGACATCTGTTTTATCAGGAGCAAGTGACCAAGAAGAATTGCAAGAACTTCTATCAGTAACTTTATGTACAGTTGTATCTTTGGGTTCTTCTTCATTAGAAAATGAAATCATATCAGGAATGTCTTTTGCTATATGAAAAGCTTCTTTATCAAAAGGAGAAAAATTATTCATAACAAACTCTAAATCTTCTAGAGTAGGAGGAGTAGAGGGCGCTGCTTCAATTTTGTTGAGTATTGTATCAGAACTGGAAGGCTTATCAAGATCATCTCCTGATTTCAACCACTCAGAAACTGTCATTTTATGTCCAGGGCTTGAAGAGTTTAGACTGGAAAACATGCCACGATTAGCCATAGGAGCATAGACAAAGGTAGTTTCTGGTTTAGGAAAAATGATATCACCAGGATTCTTCATTTTTTATTGAAGAGTAGTAGGAAGAACATGGAAAGGCAATTGATCTTGAGGATCTGAGAAATAAGTAGTAGCTTTAAAAGTAGGATCAGGAGTGTTTTTCTTTTTCAAACTTTCAACAGAAGTAGAGACAACCCAAACTTGTTTCTTTACTACTTCAAGTGATGTTTTTAAGCTTGTCATCATATCCCAATTCTTATCTGCTACTAAATGTACTTTTCCAATCCATTTGTAATTATCATTAATCCCTTTTTCTAAAACATCAATAGTTTTAGCAATATGCAAATCATTTGATCCAAGAGTTTTTATTCCATCTAGTAATTGATCTCTGGTAAAATCTACCTTTTGAAGAATTTTATCAATTATTTCTTGGAGCATTTTAATTTTTGTGGCTACATATTGATGATTTATTTCTAGATGTTTAATCAAACTATCTAGAGCAAGATTTGTCCAGTTTGTTGCTACAATCGATTCCCTGTCTGAAATATGAGACTAGTCAGACTGAAGTGGAAGTAACTTAAAAATCTTATCATCTTGTCTGATAACAAGATTTTTCCAAGGAGGAATTGTTGTCTTAGTGCTAAGAATAGTGCCATCTATTAATTCCGATTTGTGTTGTGGCACTTCTGTCTGTAAGGCTGACCCTTGCATCATATTCACTCTAAGGGTTTGTTAGATGTGTTCTAACAAAAGCTTCCCTTTCATCTTAACAGATTGAAAATGTTTTAGAGCATTTGATTTTTGCAACATATTTTTATATTTATCATATATGTGAGGGATGATAATAGGTCCAGGAATTTCAACTGGATTTTCCTTAATCTTTGTTTTTATATCTTCACAAAATAGATTCTTGAACTTTTTGACCAAAGCCATTTATACTTCATTTGTACTTGGATAATAAAATTCATAAAAAGAAATCCATTGGTTATTCCATTCCATCCAAGCTTTCCAATTTTTATTGTTGGCTTTGTTGATTGTTGACCTATCTTTATTTGAATAGGTTTTCATTTCTTCACAACATCTATACTCTTGCTGATGAGTATATAGATCCCAGTTGAACAGTTTCTTATACCATTCATTTGAGGGATCATAAGGACTTATTCCTTTGTATCTCTTAATAAATTAAATGATTTCTTCATCAGAAGGAAGTTGTACTTTACTAGGAATCTTATTCCTAGGATCCAATCTGTAGCTGGGGATTTCTTCTAGATATCTTAAGCCTTTTGTAGTAGATTTTCCTACTAATTGAAGCAAACTTTCTTCATGAGCTAAAAAAGGAGTACACTTTGTATATTCCTGTTTTTTATTTCCATAACTTGGAACAAAACAAATCATGTTTATTCTCCTTTTTTCTTTATCTTCTTCTTCTTTTTCATGGGGTTTTGGTAGAGTATGTGTTTTCTAACAAAAGCTAGGAGAACAATGAGGATGATTACATACAGATGGTTGTGGAAATTGTGGAATTTGGAATATTGATTGCATATTAATTGTTCTAGGAGGAACAATATTTGAATGCGGACACTGAAGAGTTTGTGCAATCATATTTGATAACATATGCATGAAGTTTGGATCAAAAGTAAGATCATATGAAGGACTTGGTGATCCTTCAGGAATAGATGCAATAGAGGACATTTGTGGTTTTTCTATGACTTCAGTTTTTACAGGGTTTTGTATAACAAGAGGAGGAGGAGGTCCACCATGCTCAGACTGTGCATACTTTGATTGGGGAAGAAACAATTCTGAACAAGGCCATTATCTTCTCGAATAGAAGTTTGAGTAGTGATAGGTTGTGGACAGGGAGAAGTACGAATAGAAGCTCAATTTGTGACCCATTTTGTTGGTGGTTTAAGATCTGGATGAGATATCATTTGAGGAGCAACAAGATTTAAGCCATAGTAATGAGTGATTATAGTAGTGAACTAAGAAGTTTCAAAAACTTGTTGGACAATAGAAGGACTGGTCTTCTTATAAAGTTTGACGACACATCACCAATGAATAGCAACATTATTGTTATTATCTTCAAAATCATCATATTCATGTCTTTGGATGCCAAGCATTAGAGCATTGATGGCATTAGGATCATCTAAGGAAATAGAAAAATCAGGAACACAGGACCAAGAAATTGGACCATAGGCTAATGTTCCTTGACATCCTCCAATTAAAGCTTTATGAAAAGTTTTCCATCAGCGATCAAAAACACAAGAGAAGACAAAAACGTCTTGACCTTTTCTATGTAGTGGCTGAATTCCAACTTGGATATGACCAAAATGAGAAAATTTGAGACTAGCTTTTAGTGTAGCTGTAAACTGAGATTGCTTCAAGATGTTCATTGTTTGAAGCAGACAATTATTACTGGAGGTTTGTATAATTTCTTCTTTAACCTTATATCTCTAGTATTGTATAGTGTCTAATAATCCTTGATTTGTATAAACATCGTTGGGGTCTATTTTTGGTAAAGACCAAGAACTAGACTTACTCTATTCATTTAATAATGTAATAGATTTATCATGGACGACAGTGTGAAAACCAGTTTGTATTTTTTCATTACATTCTCTTTCTTCTTCTTCTATAAGAATTTCATCAAAACTTTTATCACTAAACTCATGAAGAGAACTTCGTGCTGGCGAACAATTATCCATAACCAATGCTTTCCAACAATAGGAAGAAAGTGGAAATACTTTCAACCTCGCTCTGATACCATAGGCTTAAATCCTTTGTCCATCGGAAACCAAGTCTACCGCCTTATTGATCGCAATGCACTAAACACAACATTCAGGAAGATTGACTGTCGTACATAAGTCCTTGGTAATTTCTCTTTAATTTATCACCAAGGTGTATATTGCAGTTTTGTGATTGGTTTAGTAATCCCTTTGTCTAGATTTTCTAGAGTAGTCACTTTTGTTCATTTTCAACTCTCTAAAAGAAAAGGTCCATCTGAGCACTTGCCCTTTCAGGCTCATTAAAAATCTAAGGAGACTAGAATCATCTTTATCTTTTTCTTGACTCTTAAAAACTAAAAAAGCAAAGTTGTGTCCAAGTGTCATTAAAATTAATTGAATTCAGAATAACATTATTTTCCCCTTAATTTTGAGTTGATCAAGTAATTCACAATCGTGGAAGAAAGTCAATAAAAACCCCGTAGTTTGTGGAGATTAGCGAGCCAACCATCCTTGCCTCCAAAAATGAAGCCAATCTGGACAAAGTAGTTTTATTTAATTGAGTCCAGTTCATCTACTTTATTTGAAACTTCTATTTCGACATCGTTAGAGACTCCAATTACTCCGACTATTTCTGTTAAATCTACCTTCAAAGAGGAAGTTCCGCAGTTACAAGAGGACAATAGAACTGATCCTAGTGTAACGATATACACTTTTGTATCTAAAACAACTCCATCTAGATCCAGAACCCATCTCAGTTCAAACAGAGGCTACATTTGAACCAATAGTTGTTCAAGAACCTCCCTTTGAGATAGAAGTTCATTTACTTGAAATCTGGACTTTGAGTTTCAGTATTCAAAAGGTGTCACCCCTCTAGTATCTGTCACTATAGAAACTATACCTTCTTCAGCTCCAGAAATATTTTACGGCCCTGATGGTCTACCTCTTCCACCTAGTCTGACTGTTATAGAGGAGATAGTAGAGGATCTTCATCTAGTACCCCGTTTCATTTTGGAATTGGCATTCATTTGTATCCTTCTAATCCTGAGTTTGGTTTTTTTAATCCAGCTTCATTGCAAGTTCCTGTCGAATTGCTTGAAGAGCTTTTGAATAGACTAACCATGTCTGAGCAACCATCAACATCTAGGAATGTGCCATCTGATGAAGCTACAGCAGAATCTCCTTCTGATATTCCTACAATGTTTTCTAGTACACCTAAGTCATATTTATATGGTACACCATCCATTCTAGCTCGTTATCAATCATTAGCTGGAGTCCACTCAGGGGTTGCTTTGGCACCATGTTCTGGTCCCATTTATTCATCTGGAGTTCCATCTGGTTTTTCATATGCTGAAACTCAGCAATTTGATCCTACATGCTAGTATCAATTTGGGCAAACTAGTTTTCAAAGACCAATATATCCTTTAAACACTGGATTTCCGCCATATGGAGAGTAGTATGCCTATTCACCATTTCCTCCTTGGGGACAACCATATGAGAGTTTCCAGCAATATTCATGTCAAACTAGAATTACATCTAGTGGTAGGATACTAATACTACTAGAAAAACCAAGGGTTGTATATCCAATGCAACCGATTTGACCTGTGTCGAATATTCCCACTACACCTGCTATTACGACTGTGTCACAAACACAAGCATAGCCTATTGTGTCTCAACCTCAACATGTGCTTTCTTCCTCACAACCTCAAGTTTCGAGGCAGAAGACTCAAGTCTCTCAGGTTGTGATACAAGAGCCACTTGTCTCTACGGCCCAACTGCAACCTCAAGTTACTACTCTATCTGCAATGACTCAGGCACAAACGAGTATTGTCAA
>APFE030348719.1:1362-26700 GCA_000404065.3 Pinus taeda
TTCATTTCGACAAAATCCCTTGTTCCACACATCGGGATAGGTTTCACTCAAATGATGTTTCAGAGCAATCAAAGATGAATTTTGCAAAACTGAGAGAGTGTTTTGTCCACAACATGCCAAGGAATAAAAAATTCCTTCACGTTTTACACAGGTGTCATGGTTTTAGAGAAATGTCAAAATTACAATCGCTAGATCCAAGAAGGTTGGCCAAGGCACTAAAACGACGGAAAAGGCCCGATCCACTCCAAATTTTGGCCAAATCCTCTTTGAATGAGCATGGTACTTTATTGGGGACTCCCAGCCCAAATTTCAAGAAATTTGGAGAAAATTTTGTCAATTGTGAATTTTTGGTCAAAAAACAGGTTTTTTTCACCAACGGGTCGCGCACCGTGCGCGACCCTTTCGATTGGGAGGTCCATTTCAGGAAAAGTTTGCATTTTTGGATTTTTCATGCAAAAATACACTTGCTCAGCAAAGACCAAGAAATTTCACCAAGTTTTGAGCCTCGAGAAGGTCAAAAAACAAGCAAAAAATGACTTTCTGCCACCTTTTTGACACACAAGAAGTAGTCTTGGGAGATTGCAATTTTGGAGGGGCAAATGGACACCAAATTCAGAAATTCCACTTGGGTTGGAAATTAGACATCCATACCGTTCCAAAAAGCCCACGTTTACCTCATTTGGACACCTGGAAGTGCCTCAAAAACTGCTCCAAAGGTCCGTGACCCGTTCAGAATCAGTGCGCGACCCGTTGGGCAATTTTCACAGAAATTGTACCTACAGCTCAGCAAAACGCAGTTTTCACTAGGTTTGACTTTTTGGAGTGGATTTTGATCCTCCTTGACGTAAATGATGTAATTTTATTATATTTTGAAACTCATTTATCTCTTCTAGAAGATTCATTCATGAGAGAGGCAAAAATTTAATGAATGAATTGGTTTCCTAGCTTAGAGAGGCAAGTTGTTTTGACTGCCTAGATTTTAGTGCTTAGTTTGGAATTGGTTGAAACAGCTCCTAGGATAGTGAGCTCGACCCATAGAGGCAAGGAAAGATGTTATCTTGCCTATATTATGTACTTTCTTAGTCATTTTCATGGTTGGACTCTTGAGGGAGAAAGCTTCTATTGTATTACTCATTGTATCTCTGCAGTTTGGCAAAGGAAGAAAGGCCAGGGTTTTGCAGTCCTTTTTTGGATTCCTGTGGTTACATGTATTGATGGTGTGTTTCTCTTTGTACTTGTAAGTTTGTTATGTGAATCATCTTCTTAATTTTTCTTCTGCAAATTAGGCAAATGAAGTGTTAAGGTAGAATTTATGGTTGCTATGCTCTGCCTTTAAGTTTGCTTAATATCAATGTTTTCAGCTGTTTAAGGAGAATTCAAGGTGATTGCTTGCTCTCCTTAGCTCCTCACCATTCATTCTCATCCATTTAAATCTTTCAAAGGAATCAATACATTCTCCTACCTCGCCCCAAAGAGCCCCCTACGAAAACTGCGTCCAATCCCCGCACCCAAAATTGCCTTTCCCCAATTTTCCACCAAAACCCTAAAAATCCCAAATCAAACCTTTTTATCAGTTTACTAGCCTAAAATTAGTGTTCTTTATTGGTTATCTCTGCCCGTTGAAGATCTTTGCTGAGATAGACCGGAGAGAGACCTCTCCTGCCCCGTAGGGATAGCTACGAGGCTAAGTGATTTGATGTTGCCTTGGAGTTTGCCTTTTTCAGCCTGAGGTGAAATTTCAAGCACTAACAGAGTGTACTCAATCTGAGGCATTCACTTGCTCAAGAGTAATGTTTTGTAGTATAGTGCTTTAAAATGCAAAAGTAAATGAATGCTTGAAATAAAATCTACTTACAATTAAAATAAACTTAACACTCTGAAACTTAAATCATTTATTTAGAAAACTACAACAATTTATCAGTCAAGGATGCAGTAGTGATAACTCTTTCCTCTTTCAACTAATATAAATGAAAACAAATATAAACAGGATCCACAATCTGAGAACTTAGGCAGCGATAGCCAATGTCCTTTAAATTTGTTGATATTACACTCCACACTAAAGCAAATAATAACAATTCGATTGGAAATGCTTACTAAAACACACTTGCTGCAATATCAATTAAAAGATGAAATCAAATCCTTGCAGAAAAGAACAGTGACTAAGTCTATTGAAAAATTGAACAGCGAAGCTTCCTCTAACAGAAATGAATTATTAATGGAAAGGAAAATTAACGCTAAATTATTATAATTAAACAACAATCTTAGATATAATTGAATAGTAGGGCTAATTAAATAGAAATATACAACAATTGCAAATGTAACTGAAGCAGCAATCTTAACCCAAAGACAAAGCCCATGTATTAACCAAGCAATAACAAAATTGTTTATCCCAGCTCATGAAATGGATAGAACAAATGAATTCTTCCTTAATTAATGAATATTCAATTCTAGCAATTTTAATGAAGGCGTAACAATTTTTACATTGACATTCAACTACTGCAGCAAAATATGATATAGGTAACAGCAAACTCCATTAACCATTTTATCAAAAACTACAAACCAGATTTTGTTTAAATTTTGCAAGTAGATTTCTACTATATTAATGTTTCTATGATCCAAAAATCAGATTGTTTTGATGCACGGATTATGAGATATAAGAAAAATGGTTGTAGGTGAGAATGCATGATTTCTGAAATTTCATGAACTAATTTAACTTGAAATTATCTAGGTTTGTGTATTTTAATAATATGTCTGTGTTTTCCAGAGGTCACAAGAATTGAGTTCATAGTTTTAAAAATATGTGGAAATCAATTTCTGCACTGTATAAAAATGAAATTGTATGCCCTAAATGAGAAAGAAAATAGAAAACATCCATCATGCGTAGTAATGTCTCCCCCAAACTGAAGAATTAGCATGTCTTCATGCAATGCTAGAAAACAAATTAAGGTGCGCGCTACCATCTGTTAAAATCTATGCTTGGTGTAAAACAACATGGAATAAGGGAGGTGTTGAGAATGAATAAAAATATCAATGATGATAAATAATATTAATGACATCGTCATAAGAAAGAAATGAATGAAAGCAACACTCCCCCAAACTGAAAGATGATATGTCGTTGAAAAATGGGAAGTGGTAAAGATGTGGAATAAAGGATGATAAATAATGCTCAAAATGGATTTTCATGAAATTCTCCTAAATTCGTAATAAATCATAAAATTATGTTATTTTACCTCAAAATTTACCTCCAAAAGAAAAATGTGGAATGACATATATGAACTGGTATTTGTTGAAGCTGATGTAGGCAGAGTTGGTGCTGAAAGTGATGCAAAAGGTGAAATCTAGGCAAGCACATCATGTCTAAACAACTGTTCACGTTCACGAGCCTCTTTTGTTAGTTGCAATAGTGTGGTCGTGCTTCGAATAGAATTTTGCCCATACTTGTTTTTTTCCTATAAACAAATCACTATTTTGCATACAATGTTCTTGAATCCACAGTGTTAGTTTGGAATAGCAAGAGATAAGATGCATGCAAAAATTTCAATCAGAAAAACTTTTGTATACATGCAATACTAATATTTTTTTAAATCAACAAGTAATGGCAGAGTGCAGTAATCATATCGCATGTTGTCCCATAGTGCATACATTCCCCCTCCAATTGGAAAAAGGATTCCATGACCATAAAGCCTATGAAAGGTGTTATGCTGACGGCAATGCAAGGGAATGAACAATACAGAAGTGAATGAAGCAAAGTACACATATCAATAATAGGACGGCGAGAGTTATGGTTATAATGAGAGTAAAGTGTATAAATATAGTTATGAATAAGAGATAGGATGCTTTGGATTGATGATAAATTATGAAAAAATGAAAAAGAACAACAATATGCCAAAAAAGATGCTTTGCTAATGGTATTCTAGCTTAAAATGATGTAATTGATCGGAAAACAATTTCTCATGCATAAAGGTTCAAAACAGGGAAAACAATTAAGGAAATAACTTCTCCAATAAAAAGAGAAAATAAGAAAAGGGTATTATAGTAATAATTGACAATAAGATATAACTTCAATACCATAAGCAGAGCCTCTACTGCCAGCAGGCATCCATAGCCTCGGCAAGGTTGCTTTTTAACCCATATGAGCCAGGATCCTCAATTTATAACTAGAGAGTTCCAGTGTTGTTTTACAGAAGAGATCAATGTGCTGGCATGGTAACCGGATAACCACATTGCCATTCACTTGGATGTAGCAAAAGTGATCAGGTCGGCTCGTGATAAGACCTCCTATTCCAAGGATAATTTGGCTATCCAATGGATCATAACCCTGGTGTGGTGGCCATAATGGGAATGGCACTTTGTTACAGCTTTATGAACATGGTTGGCTAGCTCGTAATGAGACACCCTATCCTCCATCTGTGAACAAAATTTTGTTGTTATTACACATTTTTATGATAAAAGAGGGAGGCTCAATACTTCTTAAGAGTAGGGATGGTGGATGAAGTTGAACATGTCAATAAAAAATAAAAAAAAATAAAAAAAAAAAAAATATATATATATATATATATACCCATAATCTCATTTATTAGAAACAGAGAATATTATAACCAGGAAGTGTGGAACTAGCATGGTATTAAGATGATCAATCAGTATTATGTTCAGTAGAAAACAATGCAGTAAAGTAGTATATAAATAATTATGTCTCTTTTGAAAATAATATATCATCAAGGAGCTGTCCTGTTAAAGATCATAACGTGAATGATATTAACTCACTTCAATAAAATTCATAATTCTTGTCCTCATAAAAGTAGTGTACTTCATGCCATGAAAGGGAATCAGTAAAATGTGGTTGAAATGAACTAGGAATAATCCCACAAGAGGAAGGAAGGGTTGTTCTTGAAAATACTCTCAAAGTGTTGTTCCTTTAAAGGAACAACAAAAACACTCGAAAAAGGTGTTGTTCCTTGTAGGGAACAACAAAGGAAATGCACTCCCACAACAAAAATACACACGAAAAAGGTGTTGTTCCCTGTAGGGAAAAAAAAAAAAAAAAAAAACCCAAAAAATGTATTGTTCTTTAAAAGGAACAATAAAAAATGCATGTGAAAAAGTGTTGTTCCTTAAGAATAACAACAAAAAATGCGAAAATGATGTTTCTTTGAAAGGAACAGCAAAAATGCGAAAACGTTGTTCTTTCGAAAAGGAACAACAAAAATGGCGCCAAAAGGTTGAGCAATAAAAGATGTCTTTTTAACTCCTAATTATCTTCATATTAATTGTCAACCCAGGGATGATTTTTTATTTCAAAAGTGTACTCAGTCTGAGGCGGTCATTTACTCAAGAGTAATGTTTTGCAGTATAGTGTTTTAAATGCAAAAGTAAATGAATGCTTGAAATAAAATCTAATCAGAACAGCAAGAAACTAAAATGTTCTAAACTAAATCATTCACTCAAACAATCATGAGTCAAGGATGCAGTAATAATAACTCTTTCCTCTGTCAACTGATGTAAATGAAATCAAACATAAACAAGATTCTTAATCTGAGAACTTAGACATTAATAGTCAATGTCCTTTACAGTTGTTGATCTTACACTCCACATTAAAGAAATTAACTGGAAATGATAAATCAATAATGTTGCTAACAAAAACGGAATAAACATGCTCATTGCAATAATACTTAAAAGAAAAACCAAATACTTGAGGGAAAGAAATGAATAGCAAAGCTTATTTAGTAGGAATGAACAACAAAGCTATTTCAATAGAGATGAACCGCAATATGTAGTGAACATCAAAGTCTGAATATGAATAGCGCAGCTTTATATTTGAAATAAATAGCATAACAACATAAGTTGAAAAGGATAATAATCTCTGTTATGATGAAAAGGAATGACCACGCAATTCAATCACAGCTTATGCAATAAAACAATTTCATAAAATATTAGAACAGCGCGCTGTAAAAACATGACATTGTAAAGCAATGCGATTCAAAGAAATAAGAATGAAATCAAGCCATCACACGAATGGAACTATAAAGATATAATATAGAGCAGCAGCTTAATCCACTAAAGGTTGGGCCCTTAGCCGCCAGAAAATGTTGCTGGCCTACTTCAGATGAGACAAATGAACAACAACCCTTTTATTTATTTATCATCAAACTGTGAAATCATTACAACAACAAAAACCTTGAGAATTACAATGGTAGTGCAACAATCCCCCTTTCCTCCTATCTTATCCTATCATATCTCTAATAATCCCTGACTTAATGTTATGTACCTAGGGGGGTAATATGGGGTACCGAGGGAGGTACCCAAGGTAATAATGTAATAATGGGATGGGCCATAGTAATAAATAAGGTGGTTAACCCATGTCATGTAAGGGACCACAAGTAGTTAATAATAATGTAAGGGGCCCATGGTATTAGTTGATGGTATGAGGAAACCATGGTAATGATGCATGGTATTGTATGTATGAGGCCTATATAGAGGCTAGAGACTCCACATGGAGAGATATGAAGAGAAGTATTCTTGTATGAATGGGTTGTGGAGTGTTCTCCTTCCTTAAGGAGTGAATGTATGGTGTTGCCCTACCTTAAGGGTTTGATCAATAAAGAATCATTTCATATCATTTCTGGGTTGCTTTGCATTATCTTATAATTTCTTATCAGATCTATAATATCTTGGGTTAGATATACAACACTTAATCTCTCATAATCTATTCCATCATGAATAATCAATCATCAATTCTGAATCCCCTTCTCTGATCTCTGTTTTCATTTAAATAGAGAGAGAGCAAAGAGCAGTTACAACAGAGATGATTAAAATATGATTCGCATTACAAAATTGGATTGTTCTCAACAAGTTGATAAGCAAAATCATATCTGAAATATCTTTCCATCAATCATTCAACAGGAACAGGTCGAATTTGGCATTGCAGCTGAGATGTTTTGGAAAACGGCCACACAGCGAATCTAAGAAAAATGTCTTCAGAGAACCTTTCGTTTCTCTTAGTACGGGATGAATTTTGGAAAAATTCCCATTATGAAACTATTTTGGTATGTTCTAAACAAAACCCATGTTTCAGATTTTCCAGATTCTTCTCCATTTGCCCGATTCGTTCAATACAAAATTGTCACTTCTTATTCCAACGAATTTCTGAGTTGGCACATTTAATGATGAGCTAGAGATCAAATCTTCAATCTAGAAAACATCTTGGAGGCTAAAAATGGTGCGTAATGTTACAACCAATTTATTAATAAACTATCATTGGTAAAATCATGCATAATCATCAATTTATTAAAAATAAAGGAGAATAAATAACATTTATACATAAGAGCATAAATAATTGTAAAATGGAATTATATGATAAATCATGATAAATGACATGATAAAAAAGAGTAGAAATGGATGAAATAGGTGTTAAAAACTAATAATAATAATGATATATTAACGGTCCAACATACCCCCAAACTGAATATATTGCATGTCCTCATGCAACAAAAAACTAAATATATTGCATGTGCTCATACAACCCAAAGACAAAACTCAAGTGTTAACCAAGCAATAAAAAATTGTTCATCCCAACTCATGAAATGGATAGAACAAATGAATTCTTCCTCAATTAATAAATATTCAATTTTAGCAATGTTGATGAAGGCATAACATTTTTTACATTGACATTCAACTATATGTATATGAAGTTGCAGCAAAATATGATACAAGTAACAACAAACTTCATTAACCATTTTCTAAAAAACTACAAACTAGATTTTTCTAAAACTTTACAAGTAGATTTATAATATTAATACTTCTATGATCCAAAAATCAAATCGTTTTGATGCACAGATCATGAGATATAAACAAAATGGTTGTAGGTGATAGTGCATGATTTCCGAATTTTTTTTGAACTAATTTAACTTGAAATTATCCGGGTTTGTGTATTTTAATGATATGTATGTGTTTTCCAGAAATCACAAGAACTGAATTCATAGTTTTAAAAATATATGGAAATCAATTTCTGCATTTAAATTGTATGCCTTAATTGAGAAAGAAAGTAGAAAACATCCATCATGCATAATCTCTTTGAAAAATGTTTTGACAGCAGTGACATGACATGAATCTTCAAATGGAAATCAATTCTTTATTTTTTCTATTATGAATCTATTAGGTAATGAGTTGGATGAAATTCCCTTGTTAAAATTTCTTTCAAGAATCGCTCGTCCATAAATTGACCTCCTTTATTGTCCTAGGACCTGCAAAAAAACGAGTGTCTACCTGCAATAAAACATTAAATCATGGAGAAAGAGAGGTGGTCGGGCTCTCCTAATCCAAGAATTATGCAAAAAAACAAGTAGTTACTCTGTATAACAAATCCACAAAGAAAATAACAAAGTAAAATTTATTTGTCACTTGCGGGAGAGCAATGGCCAATCATGCTAACCTACAGTGTTTTAATCACAACTTTTTTGTTTTTCGTCAAAATTGAGTAATTCCAAATCCAGATGAGAGCTAATTCAAAGGTATATCTCCAATAGAAACAGGTTTTAAAAATTCAATGATATGATATGTCAATTTTACTTCGAACAACCTACATAACAGAGTCATTTTCGATTACCCCACTTAAAACAACAGTGGATATTTTAAGCATAGATTTTTTGTTTGATGTCAGATTCAAATGGTTCCAATTCGAAATGAAATTAGCTTCATTTATTTATCTCCAATAGAAATTAGTTTTGAAGGCAGGAATAATTGATAGGTCAAATACTCTAAGGAGCTACCAGAAAGACAAAGTTTTAAGAGTGCTGATTTACGATAGACAGTCAGTATTTTGATCATAACTTTCTCATACGATATAGAAAATGAGTGATTCCAATTTCTTTGTAAACTAGATTTATAGGGAATCTACCATAGAAACATGTTTTAAAAATATGGTCATTTAGGCCTCTAAAAACCGACTGTCCCAACTCTGTTCCTGAGCTGCCCGCTAGACACCCTATCAATGTTTTGGTTCTAACTTTTTTGTTTCAAATCCAAATTGAGTAATTTAGATTGGGTTGGAAATTAGGCACCAAGGGCTACTTGGGATAGAAAAGGTTTTAAAAAAAAGTCATTTAGGCCTCCAAAAAATGACTATCCCATATGTGTTCCTGAGCTGCCTACTAGTCACCACGTCAATGTTTTGGTTCTAACTTTTTCATTTCAAATCCAAATTGAGTAATTCAAATTGGGTTGGAAAGTAGACATCAAGGGCTACTTATAGAAATAGGTTTTAAAAATATTCCCTTTTGGCCCCTCAAAACATGACTGTCCCGGCTGTATTTTCAGAAATTTCATCAAGCCCACAAGCCAAAAAAATATGATATTTAAACATTTTTTCAAATTGGTGATAATGAGTGTTTGTAGAGATATTATTTCCATTATAATTCATCTACATACTCAAATGAATTAAAAACATTATCATTGATGTTGGTTTCCACAGCTTGTTGCAACAAAAACAACTAGTTTTATATAAAAAACAAAATGTATTTATTTATGTCCTTATTTATTTTATTTTTTTACACTAACCTACTTTGATTTTAAAAAAAATGAATATGATTACGTATAAGAGTACTTCCAATGGAACCATTTTCCAAATAGGGCTTCATGTATATACATACCCAAATTTGAAAAATGCATATTAATGAATATTAGGGTATGAGAAGCCAACTTCCCTTGTAAAGATGGTGTCAAAAATTGTTGAAGTATGGAGTGATGCTGCAAACAAGTGATGGAGTGAAACCAATCTTCAATATATCATTTACTTTCTTGATTTGCCATAGCCATCATATCATGAAGTTCTTGAGCTTTTAAAATGACTTGTTGATGCATACTAAAAGAAACCTCATTTCTTCCATAACTTCTACAATTTTTGAATTTGAAACATTCTGAATCTCATTGTAAGTTTTTTAAATGTCGCATGTGAGATAGAATGGGTGAGAAGAGTAAGTAAATTTTGCATTTCAACACTGTAAGCATGTTGTACTGGTTTATTATGGTGAGGGTGTGGAATGAGTTGAGCAGGAAAATGTGTAGGGAATGGAGCATTGTGATAATGTAGTTGATTGGGTTGTGTGGATGGTTTTGATGGGCAAACAAGATGTTGTGAGAGAGCTGGCGAAGAATATGGAGAATGTGTTTGTGCTACAAGATGATGGAGAGTAGTCATGCAATTATAAGGTGAACCATGCCAAACTTGTAGCCAAAATTGGTGGTGGTTATATTGAGATTGACATGGTTGCGGTAACACATTAGTATTCCATAATGGATTATGCAAGTAAGAGAATGGAGAAGAAGTGTTTTGAACCATATCTATAGGCCATGATTTCCATGGTTTTGACCTTGTTGCAGATTCCTCATCTCTTTGATATGCTACTTCTATCCTAGGTAAGGAAGAGAAACTATCTACGAGATGCTCCTTTTGGAAATGAGGGCAAAACACTTCATCAAATTCTTGATTTTTCTGAACTTGCAAAGCATCCAATTTTGAACTCCAAAAGCTAATAAAATAAACTTTAAAATTTTCAAATAAAACATTGATTTCAGCTCTTATGTCTCATGTTCTTGTAGCAGATTTCGAAAACAAAGAACAAACACCTCTAGAATTATTACCAACCTTAGAGATTCCTTTTGAATACCTTATGCACAATTCACAAACATCATCATATGATAACTGAAAAGCATCACCTTTTCCTATCATATTTAAGAGTTCTAAAAAATCATATTTGATTCCTTTAAGAAAGAGTGTTTTTAAGATCTCTTTTTCCCAATGCTTATGCTTTGATTTTTGAAGGTTATATTGAAATCGCTCCACATAGTCCTCCAAGCTTTCATATTCCCCTTGTATCATATTGAAAATATCTTCATCAACCTTGCAATAGCCCTAGTACTTCCTCAAGAATATGTTCTTCATGTCCTCCCATGTTTGGATGCAATCCCCACCTAGGCTCATGAACCATCAGAGAGCTGCTCCCTTTAGATTAAAAGGAAACACTTTCAACCTTTGATCATTAGTACAATAATCATATCCTCTACAAAGTATTTTGAACTCAAATAAGAATGTATCTGGATCTTCATTTGTCAAGCCATGAAAATTTGGTAGAGAAGATGGGGGAATTATGTGCATTTGTGTCACGCCTCTTAGATCTTTGATAGGGAATTCAAAAGTAGAAATGTGAGGCATTTTTTACCATAATAGAAGGTGTTCTTCATGTGTTTATTTGAGACTCCTTTTTCAAATGTTTCTATCAATTGGTTAGTGAAATGGGTAGTGCTTACATCACCACTTGAGTGAAATCATGAGATTTGTTTTTCAAAATTTCTATTTTTTCTTAGTCATTCACACAAAAATTCAAACATTTATTTCTACCCTAAGTTCTTTAATAATCCTGCTGGAAAGTGGACGGGGGAGCAGGGCATTTACATGCTCCGTACGCAGGTTCTTACCTTTCGTTTTTAATACCCAATTCTCTCCTAACATGCACTCATCAGATGCACACTACTCTTTAGAAATGGCTACACTCTCCCCGACAATGGCGCAAAAATGTTGAGTGATAAAAGGTGTCTTTTTAACTCCTAATTACCTTCACATTGATTGTCAACCCAGGGACGATTTTTTATTTCAAGAGTGTACTTAGTCTAAGGCGGTCACTTGCTCAAGAGTAATGTTTTGCGGTATAGTGCTTTAAAATGCAAAAGTAAATGAATGCTTGAAATAAAATATACTTACAATTAAAAAAACTTAACACTCTAAAACTTAAATCATTTACTCATAAAACTACAACAATTTATCAGTCAAGGATGCAATAGTGATAACTCTTTCCTCTATCAACTAATATAAATGAAATCAAACATAAACAGGATCCAGGATCTAAGAACTTAGGTAGCGATAGCCAATGTCCTTTACAGTTGTTGATCTTACACTCCACACTAAAGCAAATAATAACAATTCGATTGTAAATTCTTACTAAAACACACTTGCTGCAATATCAATTAAAAGATGAAATCAAATCCTTGCAGAAAAGAACAGTGACTAAGTCTATTGAAAAACTGAACAACAAAGCTTCATCTAACGGAAATGAATTATTAATGGAAAGGAACAATACTACTAAATTATTAGAATTAAACAGCAATCTTAAATATAACTGAACAATAGGGCTAATTAAATAGAAATATACATTAACTGCAAATGTAACTGAATCAGCAATCTTAAACTAGCATAATGAAGAGCAATCGCAGTTATAAATGATTAGCAACCGTAGTTATAAATGAACAACAGAATCTGAAATGGACAGCAAAGTATTATATCAGAATTAATAGCATGACATTATAAATAATAATCTTTCTATCAACGCAATCCAATCACGATTTTGATGTAACAGGGCATTTCAGCGAAATGTTCAGAAACAAAAGATCACTGAATAAAGAAAATTAAGGAAATGAAAAGGAAATCAAACCATCACACGGACCTGTAAAATAATTATACAAGGAGCAAGTGGATCCACCAAGCCCAGGCCCTTAGCCTTCAGGGATGCACTGATGTGATTACTCTAGGAGATGCAAGGGACTGCAACTGTTTTTATATATTAATCATTGCATAAACATTACAGTAGTTTCATTCTCTACTTCAGCAATGAGAGTCAACAATAATAGTTATAATTTTTCAATATTAATTCTCCCATTTCTCCTATCCTACCCTATCTATCTCTAATCTAACAATTCATCTAATTCTCTTTCTAATCATTCATCATGAATTATGAATCCTAAATCCCCTTCTCTGATCTCTGTTTTCGTTTAAAGAGAGAGAGAGCAGAGAGAAGTTACAACATAGATGATTACAATATGATTCTCATTACAAAATTGGATTTTTCTCAACAAATTGATAAGCAAGATAATATCTGAGATATCTTTCCATCAATCATTCAACAGGAATAGATCAAATTTGGCATTGCAGCTGAGATCATTTGGAAAACGGCCACATAGCGAATCTAAGAAAAACGTCTTTAGAGAACCTTCTGTCTCTCTTAGTACGGGTCGAATTTGGGAAAACTTCTCATCACAAAACTAATTTGGTCCGTTCTGAACAAAACCCTTTTTTTTTTTTTTTTTTTTTTTTTTTTTTTTTTTTTTTTTTTTTTTTTTTTTTTTTTCAGATTCTTCTCCATTTGCCTGAACCGTTCAATACAAAATTGTCACTTCTTATTCCAGCGAATTTCTGAGTTGGAACATTTAATGATCAAATTTTCAATTTGGAAAATATATGGGAGGCTAAAATGGTGAGTGATGTTACAACCAATTTATTAATAAACCATCATTGGTAAAATCATGCATAATCATCAATTTATTAAAAATAAAAGAGAATAAATAATATTTATCCATAAGATCATAAATAATTATAAAATGGAATTATGTGATAAATCATGATAAATGACATGATAAAGAAGAGTAGAAATGGATGAAATAGGTGTTAAAAACTAATAATAATAACAATAATATATTAACGGCCCGATAATGTGATGATAGATTAACTCATTGCAATGTGCAACGGGTCTGCATGTATATGTATCGCAATCAAAAGTTTCCCTTGGCGGAGGTCCGATGCGACATCGCTAATCGTTATCAGCGATCTCAATGGACCGCTTGACACATTGTAACTCCACTCCCAAAGTGTCGATGCGATATACATCAGCAATCGAAAATCGTAAAGGTCCAAGTCTAGACCTTATTATAGACCACTCCCTTATAGCGATGCGATATTAGGTGCCAAACCCGATATGACTCACCGCTCCCATGTATAAAGTTTCAAGTCCGCTTTCTGCCTCCAATAGTGTATTTTCCCTACAGCCAAGTCTTCCGCCTCCGATAGTGTATTTTCCTATATATATTCTTTTGCCTCTGTTTTCGCCTCCGATAGTTTTAAACACATATATGTATGATTTTTGTCGCCAATGGTGTAAATACCATATAACTAAGGTATGCGCCTCGATAGTGTATTATGTGGTATACTTGTATGAATTTTTCCTTTTCCGCTCTGATAGTGTATATGCATGCTTGCTCCTCCAATGGCTCCCAATAGTGTAATTGCACGCATATGTGTAATTTCACGCATATGTGTAATTTCACGCATATGACCCTGTTTGGTCCTGTTAGCTCTGTCTGCTTCCTCCATATTGCTGATGGCTTTGTTTACATTGTTTGCTCTGTTTGCTCCTCTTCTTTGGCATATATGTATGGTCTGTAATTATGGCTCTAATAGCTCTGTTTTGGTATATATTACAGGTAGCACTCTTGTAGGTGCTTCTTCGGCATGTATTACAAGCAGCACTCCTCCGATATGGCTCAACTTGCTCTAATATGCCTCCTTGCTCTGTTCTTCTTTGGAGAATATATATATTGCATATATATATGCTCTATTCTACTCGCTCTCTTTACTCCTGTAGCTCTGAGAACTCAGTTTTGGTATATATGGCTCCTACTATAGCTCCTCTTGCTCCAATGTGGCTCCTCTGGCTAAACAGTGTCTTTCAAAGAACTCCTTGCATAGATGAACACCTCTCTTGCTCTGATATCCTGTGATATGCTTTGATCTGCCTCCTTTGGTAACTCCTCTTGCTTATGTCTTAGCTATCCTGATGGCCTTGCTCATGTCTCTTCATGGATCTGATATGCTTCCCTTTGGCCTCATATCAGCATCTAGTATCTAGAATATTGCCATGTTGACATCAATGACAACCTAGGTCAACAAGGGAATCCTCATTGATATGGATCACTAGCCCCTTGACTGTTGTTACAAGTTCTTATCCTTCGAGATTTTTTTAAATTAATTTCAAACTCTATGGCTACCTCATAAACAAACAATATAAGTATTTCAAAGAATCCTAGCAACTGATAGCAGTCCAATATAGTGACAACCTCAAGATTTTGGTAGATTCTAATGGTATCAGTAGGTTACCTCCTATTGAAATTTCCCCCCATTTTATCTAACAAATTCCTTTCAATCAAGTTTTGGTTTTGATTTAAGTGGTTTTCTAAAAATGCTAGTTAGACTTATCATTTTCTCTTTGTATGCAGAAGAAAAGGGCATTGTCTCTGTGTTGTTAAAAGATACAAAGTTTCATATTGTAGCAGGGCACTATGTTCTTATAAATATGCAGGGGCATCATACTCTTATCTATTTTTAACTTTTAGACCAAGCATAAATTTCTTGAGGATAAAAACTAGTGGAACCCCACCCTTTCCCTTATTTCATAGCTCAGACACAAGAATTTATAAAAACTGGGTTGGTGCAATTTTTAAGAAAACATGTAATATACCTTTGCAAACTCAAAAAAATGTCATGGAAGGAATTAAAATGTCATTTTTTAGAGCACCAAACTATGATGTGATGCGTGAGGGACTATGTGAGTGATTCTAGCAGCAAATTGTGCTCTTGTACAAATCCTATAGCTTCTTGTAGCTTTCTGTGACATGTAGCTTATGCTTCTTGTAGCTCTACAACCTCTAGATTTTCTTCTTGTAGCAGTGGGAAATTTTCATGGTGGCTTTTTATGACCTTTTGCATGCAGAACATTGATGGGAGGAAAGATGGTGTGCTTGACTTATCTCATGACTTAAGTGGAGATGTGAATGATTTGCTTGGGTGGTGAAGATGGAGGGCTCAACATGCAGAACTGAGTTGGACCACCTACCCACATAACTTCCTATATGATACTTTCCCATATTCACCACCTCAACTTCCCATCATGAATGACAATGGCCACCATTTTGAAAGATTGGTTACTTGCTCCACACACATGGGAAGAGATTTTTAGATAAAGGTGAGTTTAAATTGCTAGTTTGGCCAAGGCCAATTCTAATTAGGCTAAGCTATTTAAACCATTCCTTTTAAATGAAATATATTTTTCCCTATGCTTGAATGATTTAAAAGAAAGAATGTTAGAGGTTGCATACCTTACAATTACCTTTCAATGTGATGGAAGCTATTTTTTGTTAGTTTGCGGGTGCCTTCAAAATGTTGTGTGCAGTGGAAAGTTAATCCTAGAGCATCCTACAAGGGATCGTGTAGCTACTCAAGACCCTTTCATTAAAGTTAGAGTGAATTCTTGAATCTGATGAGTTGTTGGATGGTGCGGTCTTCTTAAAAAGAATATATGTTAATATGAATCGTAGGCCTTTAGGGTTTTTGCAATATATTATAAGATTGTGTAGTCTCTTGTAGCAGGCATAAAGGCCCCTCATGCTCAATGAAGATTTCCTTTTGAAGTGGCAGTTTGGCCTGATAATTTATGGAAATGGAGGTATTGATGATGGATAGGGTTTTTGGTTTGACTATGATAGAAAAAATGGAGGAAGTGGATTGCTACACAGGGAAAGGAAGTGAACAGAGGGGGATAAATCAATTTGTGGTGCAATATGATGAAAAAACTAATTTCTAGGATTCCATAAGTGTCCTTTCGCAAACCAGATTTTAAAAATTTGCTCGATCTATAGTTTTTTCTTCAAATTGGTTTTTCCTATATTAGTTTAAGGAAGCTGCAAAAAATACATGGAAATGAGATGGTATGTGATGGGATACTTTATGGTTTACGAAATTAAATGGAAGATGGTGCAGGGATGTCATTTGGGCCCCTTTGGATCAAATGCATTGATGACTTGGACTGTGATGCAGGTTGCATTGTTTAACCTTATTTGCTGTGTCCTTATGGTAGATGCACATAAATCAATCTGAGAGATAAAAAATACTTGTGTTTTTGTATTGCCTCTTTTCTCTTTTATTGTTATTTTTCTTCCTTTTCTCTTCCTTTTTTTTGTTTTGGATCATTGTCTATCTCATGGAGGTTTTCATCCAATGAGCCTGCTTCAAGTGTCTTGGAAGAGGTTTTCACTTGGAGCTCTTTTTCTTTTTTTCTTCTTTCAAACTTGCTAACTACCTCTTAGAGGCTTTTAGCCAATGAGTCTACCTCAAGTTCCTCAAATGAGTTTTTCGCTTGAGGTTGATTTTTCTTTTTCTTTTTTCTTTTTTCTTCTTGCTAGTCAAGAGTTGAATTGATTGGGACCTCTAATGCTCTCAATCACGTTCAATTCCTTACTTATTGAATGTTTAAATTAAGTTGTTTAGAGGGGCTTCCTATAAATATTGAACCAATATTTGTTCAATAGAAGCGATATTTGTTCCTCATGTATAGTCTTGATTTTGACAAAGCCATTATCATAAAAAATTTACACTATGTAAGGCCCTAGACATCTAGTCATGAGTTTTCCCTCAAAATCCTTGAACCTGGAGTCATAAAATAAATCTCAATCACCTCTTGGAAGGCTCTAGCCTTGATGTATTTTTCATGCCAAACTTTTCTCTGCATTTGGACTACCTCAATGTGTAACCAAGCTTGCATTCTATACTTATCCAATGTATTCAATTGATGTATCATATTAGCTTTTGCTTAGGTCAAAGCAATGTCGATTTGGGTTGTCATCATCACTACCTTGTACTCAGATTCAATTTAAAATAAAGCTTTTTTCTCGTAAACTAACTTATAGGGGGGTGAAACTAGTGGTTGTTTCCCAAGTAGTGTTGTAGGCCTAAGTGGCCACAGTAATCATTTCTTCCCAGTCCTTTTTGTTGTCATTGATCACTTTGGTAAGAGTGTTCTCTAGTTCCCTATTAATGACCTCTACTAGCCCATTTTCTTGGGGGTCGTATAGAGTAGAATTCCAATGGATAGTATGGTGTTTCTTAATTATTTTTTCAATCATAATGAAGGTGAACTAGGAACCTTGATTTGTCACCAATTCCCTTGGAAAATCAAACTTGTAAAAGATATTTTCTGTAGAAATTTTGAATAATATGACACATATTCACAGAGATTATCTCGATTATAAACTATTGCGGAATACGTGCATAATACATAACCTCCTCTACGTTGATCATCAATTTACAGAAGCAGAAACAATAACATGCGCACATAGAAGCATCAACCACACATATCAACACAGTATTTTTCCCGGGGAAAGCATCTCGCTAAAAACACCAACTATCTGTATATTATATTGATTGAGAACATGTAACAATACATAGTAAAATACTCCTCGCAAGTACTCAGTACTATCTCCACCTGTTACACACAAACTAGCTCAGATCTGAATCAATCACTGGCTCAAATCTCCTCCGCTGCTTGCCTGCCTCCACTGTGCAATCCTGCATAGAGAATGATGAGAATCCAAACTCGTTCCAAGTTCTATTTACCTTGGAAAATCACTCACACTGGAAATCACGTGAGCACAAGCTATATCACTGGGCATCTACTGCGCAATTCTCATGGGCATACTCAATCCATTGATTGTGCAAGATCTCATGCACAACTGATAGTCACAACGATTGTGCAAGATCTCATGCACAACTGATAGTCACAACTCACCCTTTAACTTACCTCTAACACTTGTCTCCACTAAACTGTCCATGCACTGATAACTGATGTATTCTTCAGTTGCATTATGAGTTAATAATTAGTGACTTAATTAATAATTAATTCACACAACTCATCACTTAATCTATTGGCCAGTTAGACTAAATACAACTAGTTCAACTAAGTCAAACTGAACACAACTCCATTAACTACTCATCTAACTCCACAAAACTCAACCACGTGAGTTCTAACTGAAGTTCTTCATGCAATAGCTCAGTCAACCCATAAGTAACCACGTGATTCCTTCAGGCAGTTGCATGTGTCACATCTGTAGCTCCAACTGAAGTGCTCCAAGAGAATAAGATAAAGTTTAGAGTCCAAATATTACTAAAGGCTAATAATATTTGACTATTTCTATTTTTACCTGACAGCCTAAAAATGGACTCTGATCACACCACTGTGATCCAAAAAATAGAATTCCATCTATTGTTTCCCAACATGACCAATCATCCATAAACAGCATCCTGCAACTTATAGACCATGACCCATATGTCTAAAAATAGACATAATCTAAAAATAGACTTTGCGCCAAAACTTGCCTATGGGACCACTTAGTGAAGGCGACTCCTTTCCACTAAGCTCCATCATCTTGTTGCATTCTCAACAAGCATTTCTTGTTGCACACTTTTCAACACTCACTCTCAACAAGAAAGGCTTCCTCTCAAACTCGATCCTGTAACTCTGGAATGTTCTTCATGCAACACATCTACCCGCTCCACTTTGCTCCAACAACACTTGGAACAAAAAAATCACTCCCAACTAACCACTCTGTTGGGTTAGGAACATACACTGATGCTGAAGCTCTACCTGCTGCTAACAAGTGCTCCCTCTCTGACATCTGCGCTACTACAACATCTTCATGCATCTCGCACCATTGCACACCTCTCTGTGCCACCTAGCACTGTGCAAAACACTTGTGCCTCTCACATTGCTGCAGCCTGCATGCTATGCGCTGTCCTGGGATTCCCTGCACTGTCTCTCTCTCTGTTGCTCCATCCGCATCTGTCTCAACCCAATCAGTCAGTTCCTGCTACTCCACATCGGGGCTCCCATAGCAAGGTCTCATCCAATAGGTTGGGTACCTCAAGGATCCTGCCCCTCCTCCTTGGGACAATCACTCTATATCACCCCACCTCCTACCTGGAGGTATGGTTGCATGTGATCCCTCATCCCACCTGGCTCGGAGTTTCCCCCTACTGGAGGTCTCTGCATGAGTAGATGTCTCTACTCGATCTCCACTTAGCTTCCCCTGTTGTGGCTGCTCCACAACCTCCTGAATTTGTTGCACTAATCGTGGCTCCTCCACAATTGTCTGAGACTTCTTCTGGCTCTGCATGTTGAGAGGTAATATACCCTCCATCTCAACCACCAAGTCTCCATCAGTTGCCTTGCTGTTGAAGGCTTTGCATGCATCTTGAACCTCAAGAGCATACAGGTTCTTGACCCGTGAACCAATCTGCTTCACCTGTCTAGTGATCATGTGTCTAAGGAAAACCTTTCCCTCTCTGAAGACTACATCATAGCCTCTATCTTCCAGCATTGTGATCGACACCAAGTTTCTCTTCAGTCCTGGTACTTACTTGACATCGGTCAAGGTAAGGCGAGCTCCATGCTCCCTCTGAAAAATAACTGTGCCTACACCTAAGACACTATACTTCTCATCATTACCCATCCCTATGAGTATCTGGAGATCTTTCTCCTCCAAATTACTGAACAAACTTTTGTCACCGCTCATGTGGAAAGAAGCTCCACTATCAAGAAACCAACCACTTCCCATCATGGATGAAACCATGCATGCGAAGAGTGTGAAATCCAACTCAAACTGTGAAGCAAGTGCCTCACCTTCAAATCCTTCCCCAGATCCCTTCTTGGACTTCTTCTTTGGGCAATTAGTAGCATAATGGCCCAACTCATGACAACGAAAGCATTTCACCTTTGACTTGTCAACCTTCTTCCCATCATTGGAAGAACTGTATTCGGAAAGAGAAACCTTCCCCTTCCCCTTCTTCGCCTTACTCGCTAAGGCACAATTCTCCTCATCATGCATAGATGAAGAACTGTCTCTGGTGCACCGTCTAATCTCCTCTTGCATAAGATCTGACCAAAGTCTCTCCCATCCTAGCAATTTCTCCCTTCCATTCACTGAGTCTTGGTAGTTATGTTAACTCTTAGGAAGGCCAGGGAGAGCTAGATTCACCATATCCTCATCCTCAACAGTTACCCCCACACTAGCCAGCTCATCCCGACATTGGGTGAACTTCCTGAGATATTGGGGCATATTGTCTCCATTCTCACACTTAATGTTTCTGAGTTTATCCTTGAGCGCCATTCTACCAGCTCAAAACTCAACCACTTCTGATCTAAAATTTGTGAGAACAAAGTATTTCTCGTACAGAGATCGACTGTATGGGCATTCACTAGATATCTCACCTTCCAAAAGAAGGATGAATCCAGAGGCTACCTGGCCCGATCACAGACTCTGCCTGAAGAAATAAAATGTAAACACTTTTTGAATAATAGATCTAATGATCAATCCTCGCTTTGATATCCTGTAGAACTTTTCCTACAAATCAACCAGCTCTGATACCATGTAGAAATTTTGAATAATATGACACTTATTCACAGAGATTATCCCGATTATACACTATTGCGGAATACATGCATAATACATAACCTCCTCTACGTTGATCATCAATTTACAAAAGCAGAAACAATAACATGCGCACATAGAAGCATCAACCACACATATCAACACAGTATTTTTCCCAAGGAAAGCATCTCGCTAAAAACCCCAACTATATGTATATTATATTGATTGAAAACATGTAACAATACATAGTAAAATACTCCTCACAAGTACTGAGTACTATCTCCACCTGTTACACACAAACTAGCTCAGATCTGAATCAATCACTAGCTCAAATCTCCTCCGCTGCTTGTCTGCCTCCACTGCGCAATCCTGCATAGAGAATAATGAGAATCCAAACTCGTTCCAAGTTCTATTTACCTTGGAAAATCACTCACACTGGAAATCATGTGAGCATAGGCTATATCACTGGGCATCTACTACGCAATTCTCATGGGCATACTCAATCCATTGATTGTGCAAGATCTCATGCACAACTGATAGTCACAACTCACCCTTTCACTTACCTCTAACACTTGTCTCCACTGAACTGTCCATGCACAGAGTTAACTGATGTATTCTTTAGTTGCATTATGAGTTAATAATTAGTGAATTAATTAATAATTAATTCACACAACTCATCACTTAGTCTATTGGCCAGTTAGACTAAATACAACTAGTTCAACTAAGTCAAACTGAACACAACTCCATTAACTACTCATCTAACTCCTCAGAACTCAACCACTTGAGTTCTAACTGAAGTCGTTCATGCAATAGCTCAGTCAACCCATAGGTAACCACGTGATTCCTTCAGGCAGTTTCATGTGCCACATCTGTAGCTCCAACTGAAGTGCTCCAAGAGAATAATATAAAGTTTAGAGTCCAAATATTACTAAGGGCTAATAATATTTGATTGTTTCTATTTTTACCTGACAGCCTAAAAATAGACTTTGATCACACCGTTGTGATCCAAAAAATAGAATTCCATCTATTTTTCCCAACATGACCAATCATCCATAAATAGCATCCTGCAACTCATAAACCATGATCCATATGTCTAAAAATAGACTTTGCGCCAAAACTTGCCTGCGGGAACACTTAGTGAAGGCGACTCCTTTCCACTAAGCTCCATCATCTTGTTGCATTCTCAACAAGCATTTCTTGTTGCACACTTTTCAACATTTTCCCTTAAGAATTCAACGATTGTCTATTATATTGTTGCCTTCATTTCATCCCATTTGGTCAGATAATCAGTGCATACGATGATGTACTTTTTATGTCCAAATGGGGGATCAATGTGACCAATGAAGTCCATGCCTCATTTCTCAAATGGCTTAAAAGACACTTGAGGTTAAAGGGGAATTTCATCCTTTCAAGTAGTCTTTCCCATCCTTTGTCACTCAACACATTTTGCAGTGTATCTTTGAGAATCTTTGTGAATGGTTGGCCAAAAGTATCTTGCTTGCAATATTTTGTAATTTTTCCTCATTTCCCGAAAATGATCCTCATAAGGTCCATCATGGAAATCTAAGAGGATTTCATAGTCTTCATCCTTTCTCATAAATCTTCTTAGAATCTGATATGGTCCCAAATTGAAGAGGTGTCCTCCAATCCAAGCGTAAAAGGCACTTTTTTTTACCATATTACTCTTCTCCTTTTAAGATAAGTAAGGAGGGATTGACCCTGACTATATATTTGGAAATGTTAGAAACCACGGAGAAATAGGTGATATGAGAAAAAGACGTGCATCTGGGAGCTTATTATATACCACTTCATCTGTAGAAAGGGTTATTATTGAAAATAGATTTGAACCATTTTCTTTCCCTAGTTTGTCAACAACAGTTAAGTCAAATTGTTGCAACAATAATAACCACCTAATTATGTGAGCATGCACATCTAGTTTATTCATTAAATACTTGACTATTGTATGGTCTATATGCACAAAGACTTGGTAACCAGTGATATAATGTCTAAATTTATTTAAAGAATGTATAACAATGAGGAACTCTATTTCAATTACAGTATAGTTTAATTCATCCTTAGACATATTTTTTCTAATGAAATATATTGCATAGCGAAGCTTACCTTCAATTTGTCCTAGAGTTGCCTCAATTTACCTATTTGATGTGTCTGTGTGAATGTGAAAGGGCAAGGTCCAATTTGAACCTCTTAGGACAAGTGTTGTCATTAGATTTTATTTTATACTATCGAATGCTCATGACATGGATCTATCCAACAAAACTCAACATATTTAGTCAACGAGGCCTAAGAAGCTTCTAACATCTCTTTGCTTTTAATGATGGCTATTTTTAATGAGGAGAGGAAATATCCTAGAAAAATTCCCTCATTCATTAAAAATAAGCATTTTTCATGGCTCAAGGAGAGGTTCACGTCCCCCCACCTTTGCAAGACTTTTCTTAGTTTGGAGAAAGCTTATTGGAAATCATTCCTATAGGGTGTGAAGTCATCCATATATATTTCTACTGAATCATGCACAAGATCAGAAAATATACTAAGCACAACCCTTTGGAAAAGTAGTAGGGGAATTTCATAAGCCAAATCAAAGAACTTTGTAAGAAAATTTCCCCCATGAACATGTAAAGGTGGTCTTATCCTGGTCTTTGGGACTAATTTGGATCTAATTGTGCCCATTGCACCCGTCCAAAAAAGAAAAGAACTATTTCCCAGCAAGCACATCAAGGACTTGGTTAATGAAGGGTAAGGGAAAATGACCTTTCCTTGTGGCTCTATTAAGTTCCCTTTAGTCAACACAAATTCCCCACTTTCCCATTTTATTAGGAACAATATCCAAGGAGATACCCATTTAGTATTCGAGATTGGATAGATAAACCTGCATTAAGTAAGTTTTGCAATTCTTCCTTCACAATATCTTTTAATCACTCGCATTTGAGGTTGGCGAACAATTTTTTGACCTTCCTTTATGTATATGTGGTGAATGCACACAAAAATTATTTACTCCTTTCATCCCCTTGTAATCCTATGCAAATGCATCAATATGTTGTCATAAGATAATAAGTTGTTGGTCTTCCTGATCAGCTAAAATGGAGGAGTCGACTTTTAACATTTTAAAGGGGTTGATTTATGCTTTTGAAATGATTTTTTTCTTAGAACCAACAATCAAAAATTATTCCCATAAACTATCTTAGGAACAACTAGGTTTTCCTAGGGATGACCCTTCTTTTAGCACATCAATATTTATGGAAGCAGGATATTGATTTTTCATAAAATTATCAATTAAATCATCTTCATCAAGCTACTTTTTTCCAAGTGTGGTTCCTAATGTAAATATAGGGTAGGATGATAAGAGGAAATAATCCTCTTCTTTGTCTTCCTCTACCCATGTAGGAAATTCATTCTCAATAAGACGTTGATTTGAGGGGTATAATATAAGTTTTTTTTAGGATTTCCCATTGGTGATGGTTATGTTTCTAGCCCCACAACTGATATATGCATTAGCAGTAGATAACCATGGTATCCCTAAGATAATTGGATAGCAATATACTTGGTTTTGGGATGGAGTACAAGGAATTCTATGGGATACTCCTATGAGTCAATAAAGACCATTACATCTTCTATTATGCATTTTGGTGCTAATGTGGATTTGTTAGCAAGCTGGAACACAATAGTGATATTTCTTAGAGACCCTTGGAGGTTATGTTTAAACATGGTTTCCATGGCCATGAAATTGATTGCATCTTCCAATTAAATGAGAGTGTTTGTAACTGCAATGTCATTTATGTGCACATCTACTACTGAGATTCCAAGATCTAAATACTTGGGAATGATTATTCTCCCAGGCATTAGATTATTCAGTTGTGCTATGACATTGATATTAGGGGAATCCCTTATCTTTATTTTAGCTCTTCTGATACATTCTTCCTTGATGAACTTATTATATATAGGAACATCTTTGATGGTTTGAAGAAGAGAAATTTTGACACACAATATTTAGTTCTCCCAGAAGTTCAGCTTCCTCTTAGGTGTGTGTTTTTTGTGTTTTCAACCTTTCAAGATAGGGAGGTGTTAAACACACATGGGCAGCAAGGACAATATGAAAGATAATCAGGAGAGTACAATTTTTATTAACAAGAGATATACATTTATAGTACATTATGTGACCGTTGGGTTTCACATCCCAAGGTCTCTTGGACTAATTTGTCTATTCGGCTTCCACACTAACCCATTGAGGATTAGCTGTCCAACATT
>APFE030348719.1:35899-56266 GCA_000404065.3 Pinus taeda
CATATAAAATAATAAATTTAAAATTCTAATGATTGCCCAAACTTCATTCACACGCCCAATGATTCGGAAAGGGCTGATATATTGTGAAATGATAGATCATAAAAATTGCAGAATATATGTAAAATCGAGACAAGGCCGTCGTATGAAAAGTTAAAACCAGTGTGGCCGTAGACAAGGTCGTCCGACGTCATATGAAACCCTGCATAATATATTTAAAATTTTTAATTTATAACTGAAACATGGAAACCTGGTTTCTTTCAAGACCATGGTGACTCTTCGGAAGAACTGATGGCTGGAAGTTACGATAGCATTGTCGCTTAAAAAAAAGTTAAAACAGCCGTTAAGACACACCAAACAATGCGCACTATTGATCTGTTGGAGACTTATAAGTTATACTGCTATATCACTTATTGAACTGTTAGTCTATTACTAACCTGTTAAGCTGTAGCAGTCCGCTCCTCAACACGCAGCACTGCTCAGGGAGGTGCTGCTCGCACGATGCTCGATGGGCGCTGCTGCTTCTAGGACACTCGACCAGAGAGAGGGAGGATTTCTAGAATGATGAATCGGAAATCCAAATAGTGAAATAGTGAGAGGAGCGCTCAGCAAACTTGCAAAGGCCGTGAGTGTGTTGTTCATGGTTCAGGTGCCGTTTTTATAACATGAAACCGCCATTTTCCAAAACCCTAAACGTTAATTAACTCTTAATTAAAGATTAAATTCAGCGTTTAATTAATTTAAATGGTTTTTAATGTGCCACATCCCCCCTTGCCCCCTCACGGCCCCTCATCCCCCTCGCCCCTTTCACGTGTCCCCCCTCGTCCCCCTTTTAGGAAAGGCCCCCTCAGGGAAGGGAAACGCCCCCTGGCACGTCCCCCTGAGTTTCCTCATTTTTGGGAGCGTGGGGAAACGTCCCCTTCTAGTCTCCAAGTCCCTGGAGTGTGGGGGAGCGAGGAAACTAGACCCCTAGGGGGGGGCAAGTCCCCGTGGAACACTGGAAAATCCATATACATGTATAGGAGACACTGCAAAAGTCACAGGAAAAAAATAAGGCTAGACACGATCAACATAGAATAGAGAAGGCATTCAAGGTGTGAGATAGAGTATGGTTACAGTTGAAGAAGGAGAAGCTATAGGGTCTTGGTAAGAAAATCAAAGCTATGTGGTATGGTACCTTTAAGATACTGGAAAAGGTGGGATATAATGATTATAGAATCAATCTACCTCCATATATGCTCATTTACTCAAATTTGAATGTAGAAAAATATAAAACTCTATGAGCCTTCCATGCTAGATCAAGAAGATGTATAGCTCATACCTTTTATGGAGGATTTGACACTAGAGGATCAAGAAAATTTCAAAGAAGGTACATTTTTTTATAATAGGTTCAGAACTACAAGATAGAGGCAACAAGACCTTTGGAAGATTGGGATGAAATGACATTTTCCATGCAAAGCTAAATGGTACACCCAAGAGAAGGTGTAGTTTTCCTCACCTCATTCAATAGAATTCTTTGGGGATCAAAATCCTCACAAAATTGGGAGGTGTGATATAAATTTGATCATTATATTGTTTTTTATCCATCTTGATGCTTTTAGAATGAAAAAAGTAGAGAAATCAGTCAAGTACTATTTTTACCAATACGACCTGGTTTGGAAAATTGGGGTCTAAGACCTTCTGCAGTAGTTTGAGGCACAAAATGAATTTTTTTGGGTGTAAAAATTTTCCATTTAAGTTCCACGCCCTTTTCTCCTATTCTCACATAATGACCCTTCGAACAGTGCAACGATCACCTCAAATGAAGTCCATGTGCAAAATTTTATGCCACTCAAAATGTGACTTTTCTGGTTTAACCACCATAATTCGAGAGGGTGCCAGGTCAACCCCCATTACTAAAAGAAAAAGGGATAGCCATGTGACCATGATGAAGAAGACTCTAAAATAGTTGATATTATAACTCCAATTAAGAGTTGAAGGAATCAAACTTAACCACTAGTTGGTTATCAAATTGTTTTATAACTGGGCCACTATAAGGAAATAGGGTTCCATTCTATTGGAGGGAATTTTGTTCCATAGATGCACATAGTAGCCAAGATGGGATAGGGAGAGGAAAAACAAAGAGGATTTGTGCATTGTAACATCCGACAAGCCACAAGCCTCAATTCTTTGTTAGTGCATCCATTTTCCATTCACAGAAAGAGAGCGTAGTGGCCTCACCTTCCAGACGATTTTTCTCCCCAAATGGTTTCCCAGGTTATATCTTGTGTTAATTTATGGTTTTTGAGTTTTATTTTTTTTCTCTATTTTCTACATAAATATAATTTTCATGCATACACAATAAACAATAATTTATAGATCCATAAATATAAGGAGAAATAAGCCCTAATAGTGTAGATTTCAAATTTTAAACATAATTTTATCAAATCTATTATGATGAACTATCCAATGAAACATACATGGAATTTTACGAATCAATTTTTAGAAATTGATACCTTTGGTTGTCCTTTACAATATTGGTTGAAATTCATCGTTGCTCTTACTTTTTCATGTCCAATATATAAACAAATCATACAATTCCCTAATCATTTCCTTGAGAACTCCTATGACTATACGTGTTCCCATCGCTTTCTATTTTGGAAAAAACACCACAAACCTTTGTAATTTTGAAACCCTACTTGATTTGAAGAAATGGGGTTATTATTAAAATACTCCATAAACCCTTTAAGGAAACTAGTCGATGTACATTATAAGAGGGTGGATTATTTATATTAGGAACTATCTTCCATTCTCCTTTTGTAACATTATAACAGTCCCCATATACAATAGTCTTAGCCCAATTGCAAAATCCTTCCCCACACATGATCAAATTTTTCTCCTTCAAACAATTTATTGTCTGAGTAATAAATTAAATCAAGGTGCAATCGATGGCACATTCTTTTCAACACAAACTTCTTTATCCTGTATCAAATCAGTTCTACACTTGCATAATAATGTTGATATTATACTCAAAATTCGAGAAGAGTTGCACAGATCTTCTAATTCCAAGTTCTTAGAAACAAACATTATATACTTTCATTTTCACTTTGAAATTGGATCTGTTCTTTTTCATACTTTTAGAATAGACAACTTTATTCTTTTCCTCAAGAAACCCACTCTTAAGAATACATTCATTTTCATTGAGAACTCCTCTAATCCCTTGGTTATTAAACTAATCTTCTAGTATAGTGGTTATGTCTTCGATGGTTATACAAATTTTACTTCCTTATTTAGTGGTAGTTTCATCATCTTCTAGAGATGTGCATGGCTTCCCTTGCTATCATCAACATGAAATGTGTTGCTAGTCCTAAGAGCCATGATATCACCATCATCAACATCATATGTCTTGGTGGTGGCCTTTATTTGTGTCATAAACAATGCTTTATTCATTAAACTTTGGACATAATACTTCATTAATAATAGAGAGAACATCATTATCACTTGGAACATCACCTCCTAAAATTTTCCCCTCCAAAACATTTCCTATATTACCTTTAAGGAGGTCAGGAAGTCCCTCCTCCTTCAAATTCTAGGAAAATCCATATTCCCTCTCCATGGTCTGAAGTGATATTGTCTTCAAAGGGGTTAAATGGACCTTTTATATCACAATGGTGGTTATGCTAGTCAAACATGTATAAGAAACCATTATCAAACAATCTAAGGGGCTTATGAGGGCTATCATCATCAATCCTTTTTTTCTCTCACCACCTACTAAAACTTTGTATCTCTTAACTAACCATGCTTTTCATTACCAACTTCATTTTGGGTAGCATTAATGCCTTCTCTTCTATACTAGGAATCGTCAGCATGAAACATGAAGAAGAGCTCCTTCCATTCATTAGGCAGGTATCTATGATATTTTCTACAAAGGAGAGGCTTGTCCTCTTCTTCATATGAAAAATTCTCATGAATAGAAAATTTGTTGGTGTTTCCTTCTTCTTTGTAGTCATGGAGCTCTTAATACTCATAATAGGTGGGTCATTCGTTTTGGGGAATGAAGTTTTGATATGTTTTTACCAAATCTGACCGACGGGGAGTCACGGAGAAAGCAACCAAGGAAAGAGAAGGAATCCACTAAGATATGTTAGTTGCAAAAGGTTGGCCAGGGAAAATAGGGATACATGTAGTCACAACTGAGCGAAATAGTCATCAACAGGAGAGGAAGTAGTCGCAGTGGAGCTACACAAGCAGCTGAGAAGGAAAGGGTGAGGCATCTAAGGAAGAAACCAATATTTCAGGTGAGTGAAGTGTATAAATGTTGAAGGAAAAGGTAAAATGAAGGGAAGAGGCTTGTGTACTGAAATGCTTTCATTGAGGCTATGGACTTAACATTGTTCTCTATTTTCCTTATTTTGAATTAGTTTATGTTTTGATACATTGTTCTTTATTTTCCTTATTTTGAATTAGTTTATGTTTTGATTTCTTGTTTCTATTGGAAAGGCCGCAGAGCCTGTATGTAATGATGTACTGATGGTTAAAGCTAATGGGAGGAGTTGCGGGGATGCTTATGGATTTGCATGTGTTGATTTTATTGGTCGCTTTAATTTTTTTAATATTACAAATGTATGTGTATACTCTATGTTCCTTTAAATACTTTTGTTGTTTCTTTTTGTGATGGTTATACATCTAATGTCGTATTTCTAAGTTAAATAGAATTGTTATCCCTTGTGCAACCCCCCCACCCCAATGCTATCTTCTAATCCCTTAACTAAGGTCGCGACATGCCTTGGGTGAGATGCCTTATTCTCCTTGAGTAAGGTGAAAATGTCGACGTTACGCTAGACTATAGTGGACCCTTTGTTGGCCCCTGCGCCTAAACCCAGGGTCTCTACCCCTTCCTAATTTTCCACCAACAATAACTTCATGATTCACTTGTCCATCTAATAAAAAATAATCACCATGGCTTCCAACATTTGTGCTTTCTTCTAGATCAACCAACTCTTCTTCTAGTATATTGAGCTCAAGAATTTCTTTGGGCACAAAGAAAGGTTGTTCATGGTTTTGAAGAGGAATAAACTACATTTTCTTTACAACAATACATGAGGAGTTTTAAACTAAAATGAACTTGTAATCCTAAGTACTAAAAAAAATAGTGTTTAGTGTCTTCTTGATACTTCTTGAAAACCACATCATATTGTTTCATTCTTTTGATACAAAGCCTAACGAGAAAATCCACATCACAAAATCTCAAAGAAACTACTCACAAAACCTCATATCCTCTTCAATGCACTCTTGGAGTGCTTGAAAATGCTCTTCACTGTGAGTATCTTGATCATCATGTGAAATGGATTATTCTTCAATGTTATCTTCAACAAGGCCAAGGAGATCTTCTTGTTGGGATGCTTCATATCTTCTAAGAGCATTCATATACCTATGGAATCTTAAGAAATTTCCCCACCAATTTGATGGATGACGATATCCAAGGGTATCTTTGACATCACATCTTCCTATATTTCATGCAAACACCCTAGAGCCATCTTTCACCCATACAAGCATGAAATTTCAAATTTGATAATAAATGCAATTTTCTACCCTTTTGACAATGTAGTCAGTAATATGAACTATCAATGTCTTCACAATCATGCTTGTCTCACCTCACAAGAACAAAGTCTTTAAAATATGTAATAATAAGGTCTTCATTCTTCCAATGGATCTTCTTGGATGAAAAAATCTTCAATATTGTACTTCATCCAATGTCATCTTCCAAGACATTAACTTTATTCTCCAGTAATGATGCTAAAAATATTATAGAAAAATATTTCACTTGTTGAGATAAAGTCTAAAATCTCAAGTGTGAAACTTGTTGCATCTTAGAGGATGCCACCATCATCTCACCAAGCATCTTCTCACTTCTAGCAAACTCTACTCCTACTCGAGGCGAGTTCACCCCAAGATAGGATTTCTAGGGCTTGATTGTTTCGAGAGTTGAGTTCAAAGGGAAATTCACCAAACACATACAATCAAGGGATTATCATATGATCATGTAGAGGAAACCCTAACAAAGTAATTTTAAGGATTATAAAGAAAAAAATGGTGATGTAGGATAGTATATTAGTGCCTTATCTTACCAATATATTTTTTGGACATACAGGGTCAAAGAACATACAATTTTAAAATTATTTTATGGAGTAAATACAAGACTCAATAGTAACTAGGGCGAGTAAACCAACTTACTCTATGGTTTTAAATCAAGGCTCCCATTTTCAAAAAGAATTAAGGAAAGGAACTAGCCCACTACTTCCTTAAGAACTTGAAGAAAGGATTAGTTTAACAAGGATCTTGAAGCAAATATCATGCTAACCTACTTAATACATAAATCATACATCCAATAAAAACATAAAACCAAGATAAAATAAGTTAACATACTTCATTTTTCATTCATTCATCCAAGCCTCACCATAATCATCCATGAAAAGAGATAAAATCCACATCAATGAAGTCCCCAAGAAAGTCATTCAACTCATCCATCCATAGCCAAATCATAAGAAGACAAAAAATTACAAAAATTTTATACTTGCCAAAAGATTTATAAATGAGAAGAAGTGCACATTATTTATAGAGAAGATGTTCAACTTCCCTTCTAATAAAATATTATTTTGTAAGCTAAAAGCACCTGATTTAGCCAAAGGATGAGAAAAAGGTCATCTTCATCATTAATTAATCCACATTACAAAAATTAAGGGGCTTCCATGCCACTTGTACAAATTATATTGGGAAAAAGCCCTCAAAATTGATCCAACTCAACTAAACAGGGAGCAATAGGAGGTTCTTGGTGCAATGTCTAGCCTCTAAAGGCCCTTTATTGCACAAGAATCATCTATTTATCCAATGTAATCCTCCAAAGTGGACACACAATCCCTTAAAGGGGTAGAACTCCCCGGAGGATTACCTTAACAAGCACCCTAATGGCCTCCAAAGTGGGCATAGCAACCTAATACTCTAGAAAAATAATCCAAGGGGGCTTTCCTAAGGCACATCCAACCTTTAAAAGGATCTTTAAAGGGTTGGTTTTCTTCATATAATGTGGGAAAATGAATCCCTAAAGTAACATTCTTCACAAGGTAATTTAAAACCATCTCCAAATCCATACCTACAAGGATTATCAACCCTTAAACCTATTTAAGAAAATGACTTCTCAATATGTTTTGTAGGAAATATTCCCATGGATATAAACATGTGGACATAAAGGCTTTCAACACATCGTGCAAGGTGCCTGAACCCTTATATCATTTCCCAACATAGAAATAACACAAAAAGACAACACCTTTGAATCTTATCACAAGTTAAATGACATAAATCAACAAATACATGGGTCAATTAGCTTTTATACCACAGATTGGCGCCAATGATTTGTTTTCTAACATTTTATACAGTGTTTTTATAGGTCAGCCCTATCTATTTTTTATTCTAGCACACAAGTCAATGTTGTTGAAACTAATCATTTTCCAACATTTCACCTACACACACACACACATATGCTCATTTATTTTTCTTAATAAATCATCAACAAAACTACATTTTGATAGTAGAGTGCCATGGACAATGGTTTGCTCACCTTTTTGAAAGCGGACAACATAAAACACCTCTACAAAACACCCATATTCTTGTTATATATAAGAAATATTTGGTTATGAGAATCCTCTCATCTTCGTCCTATGTCATCAATAGGATGGATAGACCAAGGGTTCAAAGAATGCATTTCTAGGTCCCTTTGCTCCTAAACAAACAAAGTTTTTATTAAAACCCCATTGATTCTTGGTTTTATTTGCTCAAATTGACTAAAATACCTTGCAATGGTGAAAATTTTCATTAATGCATAGTTCACGCCTCATTGCTCTCATGCATCAATGTTTCCATATGCATTTTACTTTCCACAAATGATAGAAACCATCTCCTACATGGTATAATTCATTTTCCAACAAGCAAAAAGCATGTTATAGTTGAGTGATGCACCCCATTTATTGCTTGTAATGCTCACTCCCTGATCATATTATGCTATGCTAGGTTATTATCCTACCTGTTATGAGATTGATTGTTGTGATAGATCCTTATTAGTGTTATTAGTATGCATACATGATATGCATATGCTAATTACATACCCGCATTTTGCACGAATATGCTAATATTCTATGGTTTTCCATGATATAGTTGAATCATAATGTAACTTATGATTAAACCTTAAGGTTGATTAAAGATTAATTAATGTCACACTCTAATTAGCCCACAAACCTAATTAGTGGTTAATTAAATAGTTATCTCTTAATACTGATTAATAATTAATTAATGATGTGGATTTTCTTATGATTAGTTTTTTTATTAAAGTTAAAATGGGATTTTTATGTAATCCATTGGTGTTCAACCGACTTTGTAAGTTGTATTATTTATTAAGTAATTACTACATAGTGGAGTGTAGTAGAAAGAATTGTTCCCTTACGTTGGAGTAGAAAGAATGAAAAACTACCAACCTTGGAGAGGGTGAGAAAATAAAAGATACAAGAATAAGATTGGGCATCCTCTTTAATGTTGGAATAATTCTTGGAGTTTTCGAATTAGCATTATTCTCTCCTGGTAGATAGGCATCCATGATTAGGATCTTGTAGAGAACCTAAGTAACATGATGAAGAAGAGACATTTTATCCTATGGCGCATGCATTTACTCTCCACCATGATCTCCACTACACCAACACTAAAGAAACTAACATAAGTGACATGGATAGCCTTATTTGATTCTCTTAAACAAGGAGTGAAGGTCATGAGCAACATTATTGGAAGAAACTCGCATTTCTTTTGTTTTATCACATACAATGCACAATACCTCATGAAAATAGCACATTCATAAATTGACAATGTAAATTCAATCAAAAAGTTTAACACTCTCTTTGAAACTCCCCAATCGATCACCCTACATTAACTGAACCAACCATTTGATACCCAAAATTCATAACCTAACCTAAGTTGAAAAAAAAACACTCAATTTCATATTCTAAATACTTCCATTGAGAATGTTTACCCTTCATTTGTTACAAAATTAAGTTTAAATATGGGTAGCCTACTTAGGTATAAATGGTATGCATTGGTATAAAGTTAAAAGTCCACCAGTTATGCACATTGTTGCCCTAACATATGCTGAGCATAACTTAAATTAACAACATCAACGAAAAGTGGGGCTCTAAAGCCACAAATTACCTATAGTTTTTCTCAATGGGTAAGTCACATTAACCAAATTACCTGGGTCAAAATCATGAATGCATCACCCCCCTACATGCATATGTAGTAATGTTCATTTTGAAATTGATAAAATGAGGTGTGGTCCATCATGAACAATGTGCAAGGATTAAATGTTTGCAAAAAGCTTTGTAACGGTAATAGGAAATTCATGGCATTAAAAATAAATGTGCTATAAATAGAGAGAAAAAAAATATGGGCCTAGAATATGCCCTAAAACTACTTTTGCTTGGCTAAGAGCTCGTCTTCCTTGGATATAAGGAAATAGGTTAATGGCCCAAGACCTAGAGGCATCTGGCAGGAGTGAAAGTGTACCCTCTCACGAACCATCAATGGGTAATTACAGCTGGCATGGTTTTCCTTGAATAACAGTGATGAGTCAAGTTACATTAGTGGGATAGTAGCCAATGATGGTTGTCCCCACTATTGATTTAACAATCGAGTATGATAGGTTTTCCCACTATTTAAAAAATAAATAAAAGGAAAAAACCACCTCATTAAACTACACTCAAAATTCACATCACTAAGTAGAACTCGAGGGCCCAATTGGAAATAGTGAGAATGAATAAGAAACCTAACTTTCATTTGCATGAACAAAGGCTCACTTCACGCAAGGATAAGAAATAGTACTCAATTGCTCTCGCTGACACAAGGAGAATTGAAGCTTTCTGATAGTTAGGGTGCAAGTGCACAAGGCAATCACCATTCATGTTGCAAGACCAATGCCAAGGATCAATTCACATTTGCAACAAAAATAATTTTGGTTGTATGGAGACAAACAATTTTTTCATTCAAGTAGTCACTACACTTTACAAAAGGATAGGCCCAACTTCATGGAACTGAAGTGACTGAGTAAATATCACATTCACCACTTACTCTCACAAAAAGAAAGGTCCACTTTAGCGAGTGCAAGTTTGCAATCTACTCCACATTAACGTTCACAAAGATAACTCATGAGGTTTAGACTAGTTGGTTTGTGTGGGGTTCAGTTCCCATCAAGTCACATGTTCAAATCTTATGGGGAGGGGTTGAGGATGGAAACCACTTTGGAGGCATTAAACTTCCCCATGGGTGTTTAGGCTCATTCCACAGTGGGTGATCAGTGCTTCTTCCATCCAAATATAGGGGTCGGCCCCAGCGTAGGCTCAACCTAGACACAAAAAAAAACATTCACATCGATGGCAGAAATCAAACCAATCTGACCTTCAATAATCCATGTGGTTACATTTAAATTCATGATGCCTTTAATGAAAGGTCAAACAAAACAAGGTTGCAATTCCGTTAAAGAAGATAAACCTAAGTCACATATGGTTAGGCAAGAATGGGGAGATAAGACATTTTTAGATGAAGCTTTAACCCACATGAGGTGATGGAAGAAGAACATGAATTGTGCTTTTAATGGGAATTCTTATCTCAATTGTGGATTCCATGCATTCAATGGGGATGGAGGAAAGTCATCCTTATCTCAATTGCAAATTTTGTGTATCCAATAGGCATCAACAAAGTCAAATCAATCATTGACTTTGCTCCATATCGAGTGGATGCATGGAATCTGCAATTAAAATAATCAAAATAAGTTCAAGTTGCCTTAATACCTTAGCCTCATAAAGATAAGGTGTATTGAGTCCCTGTCCTAGTGAAAGATTAGCTGGAATTATCTCAAGGTAAACTAGTTACAAGATAAAATTTCATGTTTGCTAACCGAATGAATTATTTGAAAGGACATACTTCTATCTCCTAACACTACAGTTTCAAAGGAAAAAAATAAAGCTAAGGGCAACCTACAATTCTTTATCCTTAAGCTTATGCAATCTTGACTATAGATAAGGTAAAATCATCACTAAAGCATTTGAACAAGTATCAGCTAGCACTAGTGAAACAAGAACTGATGGTTAAAGAGAAGGGAACTATATTTTTCAAAAAGGGAAACAAGGGCCCATATAAAAGGGAAAAAGAGGCCTCATATGTATATATGGATGCATTGCAAGATCACAACCTCCCATTGCACCTTTAAATAAAAAAGTCCACTACATATGTAACTTTGTCTTCAAATCTTTGAAACAACAACAAAATTTCACAGCAATGAACTTCTACATGTAATAATCAATGGTGACATTATTTTGGTCATCTTTTAAAGGATTTATATAAAATCATGATAACTTTGACATAGTGTATCTCATGTTTCTCGAAAACAGAAAAGAAAAAAAAAATATGCTTAAATCTTTCAACTTCAAGCTTTAATACACACTTTAACAAGCCAAAGCATGAATAGACACATCAAGCCAATGTTACATCTCCACTTTTGTCAACTTCCACCATATTTGCCTTGTTTTGCATCAATTGAAGTTCCAATAACATAACCATTTGTTGATTCATTTTCAAACCTCAGATGTAATAAAAATCTAACATAATCTAATACACCAATGTTTTCAACCTTATATTTATCTTTAATGTTCCATTTATAAATAATGCAAAATAAAATAAGTATAATGTTCACAAAACCATTAACCAATTCTTTATTAAAAATTCATATCATACTCGCAAAAAAAATCATAATAATACAAAACAATAACATACACATCATTAATGTAAATAAAAACAATATTCAAATACAAAATATATAAACTAAAAATATTAAAATAATTCACAATAAAAATTACATCATGCAACAAAAACAAGAAAGCTCATCTCTCCAAATCACCAATGATAAACACTCAAAACTGTAAACAAAACAACAAAACATTACAATGACTCTAATTATCCATTGCAAAACATTATCATGTCTCCAAATCACCAATGATAAACACTCAAAACTGTAAACAAAACAACAAAACATTACAATGACTCTAATTATCCATTGCAAAACATTACAATGAATCTAATTATCCATGGCAAAACACCCTAGGTCTCCATCCAGAGATTGCATTCATATGTGTCTGTAAACATAGTATAAGATCAGAGATTGACTATTGTCATCCATTAATTTGGATAGGTATTTTACACCTATAGTCCTCCACTACATAGTTTTTAAAGTTGAGGTTTTTATAAACCGAGTTACACATATAATAACATAATGTAATGCATTAACAGATATTTAATTAATGTACACCCGCCATATAGTGACTCCAAAAATGCAAATTTCTTCACAACAAAATTGTGCCTCTCACACATATATATACACCCACTCTGTAATTTAAAAAATAATATATATATATATATATATTTTTCAATTGCATTGTATTGTAAGTTATACATCTTTTTGGATGGTATATATACCCTTTAAATATATTTTATTGGAATTCATGTTTTCAATGATATCATACTAACTTAGGATCCACTCAGAATGTAACTTACCACACTTGGTAAGAACACAACCAAAGATTAACTCAATCGTGCAAGAAAATATTTACAGTGACAAGTAATAGGCTTTGCTTTTCATTAGTGTCAAGTGATGGGTTCTCTATCTTTTGGATAATAAATATTCTCACAGACACGAACATAGAATCATCATTCTGTCTAAGAATGATGAAAGCGTGCTCTTTAGAAAACATTATGGACACAATGTTACTCATATATTAATTTTTTCCCACTTGGATTTTAAGGTTTAAGGTTCAAGAACTCTCTCACAGACAAACATAGAACCATCAAGACACAAACATACAAACATAGAACCATCAAGACACAAACATAGAACCATCAATGATGAAAGCATAATTCTGATTCTCTTTAAGAATGATGAAAGCATGCTCTTTAGAAAGTATTATCACAGTGCATATATTGTTTTTGCTCCGCTTGGACTTTTAGGCTTTAAAAATTCTCTCTTACAGAACCATCTATGATGGAAGCATAATTCTGATTCTGTTTAAGAATGATGAAAGAAGGCTCTTTAGAAAACATTATGGGTACAGTGCCACTCACTATATTGTTTTTCCCCATTTGGATTTCTTAGGCTGGAAGAATTCTCTCAGACACAACATAGAACCATGTATGAGGAAAGCTGATTCTGATTTCATTTAAGAATGATGAAAGCATGCTCTTTAGAAAACAGTATGGGCACAGGGCCACTCACTATTATTTTTCATCACTTGGATTCTTGGGGTTCAAGAATTCTCTCTCATAGACATGATTATAGAACCATCCATGATGAAAGCATAATTCTGATTCTGTTTAAGAATTATGAAAGAATGATCTTTAGAAAACATTATGGGCACAGAGCCACTCACTATATTGTTTTTTCCCACTTGGACTGTTAGGTTTCAAAAATTCTCTCTCACAGACACTACATAAAACCATCTATGACGAAAGCATAATTCTGATTCTGTTGAAGAATGATGAAAATATGTTTTTTGAAAAACATTATGGACACAGTGCCACTCATTATATTTTTTATACCACTTGGATTCTTAGGCTTCAAGAATTCTTTCTCACAGCCATGAACATAGAACTATCTATGATGAAAGCATGATTCTGATTCCATTTAAGAATGATAAAAGCATGTCCTTTAGAAAACGTCTGGCACAGTGCCACTCACTATATTGTTTTTGCCCACTTGGATTCTTAACGTTAAAGAATTCTCCCTCACAGACATAAACATAGAACCATCTATGTTGAAAGCATAATTCTGATTCTCTTTAAGAATGATATAAGCATGTTCTTTATCAAATATTATGGGCACAGAGCCACTCAGTATATTGTTTTTTCCCTCGTGGATTCTTAGGTTTCAAGAATTCTCTCACAGACACAACATAACACCATCTATGACGAAAGCATAATTCTGATTCTGTTAAAGAATGATGAAAATATGTTTTTTGAAAAACATTATGGACACAGTGCCACTCACTATATTTTTTATACCACTTGAATTCTTAGGCTTCAAGAATTCTTTCTCACAGCCATGAACATAGAACTATCTATAATGAAAGCATGATTCTGATCCCATTTGAGAATGATAAAAGCATGCCCTTTAAAAAACATTTGGCACAGTGCCACTCACTATATTGTTTTTGCCCACTTGGATTCTTAAGGTTAAAGAATTCTCTCTCACAGACACAAACATAGAACCATCTATGTTGAAAGCATAATTCTGATTCTGTTTAAGAATGATAAAAGCATGTTCTTTATAAAATATTATGGGCACAGTGCCACTCAGTATATCGGTTTTTCCCACATGGATTCTTAGGCTTCAAGAACGTTGATATCAAACGTTCACATATTCATGTTACGGATCATGTAAAGATGCACTTAATAATTTTTTTGTGTTTATGCTTGATGCAGAATTAATTGTCTGTGTTTATGCTTTTTTTTAAAGCCTTTAGAACCACCTTGATGGGAACTTTTGATTGAAAATGTTGGTCTTTTAATATTTTGTTATGATTGTGATTTTTTCAATCTTCGGAAAAATTCATTGTCAATTTTTTTGCAATTTCTTGAACCAGACTTTGATTCTTGACACCATTTGCATTCTTAGAGCCTGTTTTGGTACACTGTTTTGAGACTGTAACTTTGATGCTTTGCAGTATCTTAAACCAAACTTCGATTACCAGCACACTATATTTAACTTACAACCTGCTGTGTTACAGTACATTGAAATGGCTATTATCCATCAAACTGCACATTACCAAGAATTATCTGCTTACACCCATGCACCAAGTATACTTGAAAATTCATATATAAGAGGGTTTGTAGTCCTCAGGCAATGCTTCATCAAATATCAACAGAAGTTGCAATTAAAGGTCATTACTAATTTCTCCGTATTCTCTTTTAGTGCAAAGAGTTCCAATTCCTTTTCTGATTGAACTTAGGCTGTATGTTGCTATAATTATTGCATAATCTGCTTGTTTTAGCTAATATAGTCTGCACAAAATCTATCTCATCCTTTGTTGGGCATTTAAGTGCCCAACATTTCCACTGGTTACTCTTGGTATTGTTATCCTGACGATTACGTTGTTATAATTGCAGTTGAATCATAGCATAATTTGCTTGTTTCTGCTAATAGCCTGCAGAAAATCCATCTCATCCTTTGTTGGGTGGGCCTCAGTATTATTAATCTGAAAATTTATTGCAACCAACAATCGGATCTGTCACTAGACTTCAACTTAGATAATATAATGAATAGCCAAACATAAAGCTGATATACAATTTACAGGGCCATAAAAATATGCTACAACCAAGAAGAGCCTAGTGTAGTTGAAAATTGATACAAATCTAGGAAAGTTGGGTGATCAGCCTTTTGTCCTGATAATGGTGATGGTTCCTTTGCCCTCTGTGTGAATTTTAGTGAGACCAACTACTGCCTTGCCCGAGAGTCCAGCTCCTGAGGATGCTGCCGATGGAGGTTTTGCATGATCACCCACAGGGTGTTGTATAGGCCTTGCTGGGGGCATCGAAATCCTTTGGTTGATATCATTGAGAGTCACATCCCCTTCTACTCCACTGGGCTTCACAACTGCAAATGGGTATGCGACTGGAGTAGCCAGCTTAGGCTTACCTTCATGTGGAGCTAATGGAATGCAACATATAATAGAAAGTACATCAGAACTTCTCATTGCTTTATCACAAAAAATGGGAAGAATTGAGTGCTAACATAGCTGTTTGAATCATAAAGGTTTACTGACCCAAGAGTGGAGATATTCTGGTAGATGTGGGAAAATTGGGCACTGCAATTTCCTTTTCTGCATTAACCCACATCAACTATATCAAGCATGTTCATGTGATTTCCTTAATGACAGAAAAGAACACTCAAAAACCTAATATCATTGATTATATTTTGATTAAATTATGCCTTTGTTTCTGGGACAATAGTTTCTATAGACCAAGTTAGGCCACAAAGGCCCTTTAAAAGATAAGAACTAGACAGAAGCATACCAATGGAGTTTCAAGCCTTTGATTATATTTTGATTAAATTTGGCTTTCTATTCTGAGAGAATAGGTTCTATGACCAAGTTCTGTCACAAAGGACTTTAAAGGATGAGCATAAACATAAGAATACCAAAGGAGTTTCTAATTCTATAGTTTATAGAACCACCATACCTGGAATTTGCGTCAGTGGTAGAAGGGCATTCCTACATCAAGTAGAACATAAATTTGTCAGGATTGAAGGCATCCTTAATTCTATGGGAAAAAGGAGATCAGTATAACAGTTTATTCAAGACAAATATTACTGCCCATATAGGGTTTGTGCACCTATTGGGTTTGAAAATCAAACCTGAATAGAAATTCTACTTACAATTCATGGTCACCTAGGATATGGCCTTCACGCTCATTAATGCATCCAAGCATCCATTTTTCTGCAGTTTCATTTCCGGGACAAAATGGATCTTCTGTTCACAAAACCCAAACACTCATTCTCCCAATCCAACATACCCATATAAGTCAAAGCAAACAATTTGCATTTCATACCGTTAGCAGAGAACCAGAGTGAAGTGGATGCCGAATCAGGGGCCTGCATGCCTTGATATTCACCCAAAAGATGACTTTCACTATTATTCTGTCAACAGACATCATGGGTATAGTTAAATTGAAAGGTGCAATGAAATTCACAGATGACCAGTAAAGGTTTTGATTGTTTTCGTGGCTCACCAGTCCAATGCCTCCTTCACATTGTTGACCTGAGTTTGAATCGCAGAATACAGACTCAAATTGATCTCCTGGAAACAAAAGCATCCGCCTTCTTTTACACCGGGGACTGCCCTTTGAAGTATGATCTGGATTAATAGTATCCTCATTCTTACCTGCTATTAACCAAATGAGACCAAACTATACTCCAACTCATTACAAAACTATTGACATACTGGTTTATTTCAAAATCAGATAATTAACCTTCATTGGTTTTGATATCCAATGTGGGCAATCTGGGATCCGTTACTTCCGATAAAGGCGTGGATGTAAATAAAGTTCTGTTTTCTGCCTCGCTTTGAGTCCATTCATCCCAGAGAGACTGAGATGGAACTGCGCAAAAAATTAGATTGCATGTAAGCCATTAAACCAAACAGAGCACTACCAAATACCATAAACATTATGAAATTAGCAGTCAAGAATTCCTAACCCAATGGCGAATCCACATCCAATAGGAAGGAGTCCTCCTTCCAGTCCCATGGATCGCTCCCATCCATCTACCCAGATCGACAAATTCAAAACACCTAATCTAATGGGCATACAAGACCAATAACAATATCAGAACAGACAATCATAATACAAACAATAAAGAAGCAAACAATATTATTTGAACGTTGGGTGAGTTACAGCTCCCACGAGATACAAACCAGTGAATTTCAGTCATACAGTTGTGGAAAAATCAAAGCCAGTACGGTGCAGACTACTATTTTATCCAGAATTTGCTTTCCAACCAGCGAAAACAGTTGAATAACATGATTTCTAATTCAATATACTGCAAACCCCAGAGGATGAGGAAAACCAAACAAGCACAGTACAACTATACTACCCTACATGGCGGGAAGTATATACAGCAGAGTATAACCAAACGTATACACACATATATAGCAAGATACATACATATATGTATATATATTTGATCAAACCAGAGATTGTTCTCTTTTTAAATATACCTGTACTGCTCTGCTGTTAAAAAACAAAAGATTTGTTGTCGTTGGAATGGCATTCACTGTTACAACATTCCAATTCCAGCTCAATGTAAATCTCTCGTGACCCACACTTACTGCTGCAGTCAACTATTTATCACTGCACAACACTGACTGGCTGACCCCCACCCACTCACTCAAAACAATCATTATTTTCTTGGGATTTTATTTAATTCACCCAAACAATTTCCAACAATCATTTACACATTAAAGTTTTAAACCCATCCATTCTGGTTCAAATCAATGGGGGAGAGTTAAACCCATCACATCCGGAATTCAATTCAATTTGGGTAGTGGCCAAAGTGGTTGAATCACCCTCCCCATCTTTCATTTATTCATGTGATGTGGAAAACAGCTCGCACATAGTCAACCATCAGAAGGCTGACATCTGTCTGTTCAAAAATACTATATTTATAAAAACTGTTTTGCAGACCCACGCTTGTGGTACATTTTTCAATTACTGCTCCTGTACGAGTTACGATGCTCAAGGATGCTCACGCTTTTGGATACGTTAGTCTCAGGCTGCCTTAAATTATCTCTGTGCTTGGAATATATGTCTATATAATGTGGGTGGGTGAATGAGTGTCAAGCATTTAATGGCTGGTATCATAAAAGAATTGGACACCCATAAAGAGTTTCTTTCATGGGCTGGCTGTGTGGATTACTTTGACCATACCTCAGAAGTAACCCACAGGTGTTTTTCATGTTATAAATATGCATGCAAATATCCAAATCAACGGTCATGAATGATGAAAGTTGCCATTGAAAATAATAATACCTAGATTATGTAAGGAGTTAACATATACATTCCTTTATCTTAGGATAATAAAAGTTGCCCACCAATTCCCATATCTTTCTCCTGGCCTTCCAAAAGGTATAGGTGTGGGTCCTATCATCTATATTTTTAATTTTTAATAAGATTAAAAAGAATGTAATTTTTTTTTTTTTTAATATATTTTTTAAGATAAGTTTGGCCCAAATGTAAGTACAATGTTGAAATGAGAAGACTCTTCAAAATGGTTATTTGTTAAGAATAATTTATTTTACAAATTAATTTAAAATCCATTGAATGACAAATTTAAATTATTAAATTAATATAAATTAAATATTTAAGGATAGAATTTGATGTGAAAATTGTTTGTCACGAAATGATTTAAAATATGGAAAATTATTAATGTTTTTTTTTAAATTGTGAAAACGGATTGGGGGTGTGAAAACCGTAAAATTTCATGATTAATTTAATGTGAAAATTGTTTGTCACGAGGTGATTTGCCCATTAAATATGGTTATAAAATGTTTCTTTTGAAATTGTGAAAACGGATCGGGGAGGTGTGAAAAAGGTATAATTTCACACGAGTGGGTCATTTGACATTGTTTGTCACGAGGTGATTTGCCCATTATATATGGTTATAAATATGGTTATAAAATGTTTCTTTTGAAATTGTGAAAACGGATCCGGGAGGTGTGAAAAAGGTATAATTTCACACGAGTGGGTCATTTGACATTGTTTGTCACGAGGTGATTTGCCCATTATATATGGTTATAAAACACAAAAGACCATCAACGTCTTTCTTTGAAATTGTGAAAACCGATTCGGGAGGTGTGAAAACGGTATAATTTCATGAGTGGGTCATTTGACATGAAAATTGTTTGTCACGAGGTGATTTGCCCATTATATATGGTTATAAAATGTGGAAAACCATCCATGTCTTTCTTTGAAATTGTGAAAATTGATTAGGAGGTGTGAAAACGGTATAATTTCACGAGTAGATCATTTGACGTGAAAATTGCTAATTGCGAGGTGATTTTCCCATTAAATATGGTTATTGCTCGTTAAATATGGTTATACAATGTGGAAAACCATTGACGTTTTTCTTTGAAATTGTGAAAATGGATTGGGGAGGTGTGAAAACATTTCACGAGTGGATCATTTGATGTGAAAATTGTTGGTCACGAGGTGATTTTTCAATTAAATATGGTTATTGCTCGTTAAATATGGTTATAAAATGTGGAAAAACATTAATGTTTTCTTTGGAATTGTGAAAACGGATTGGGGAGGTGTTTCTTTGGAATTGTGAAAACGGATTAGGGAGGTGTGAAAACTGTAAAATTTCACAAGTGGGTTATAGAATTTGACATGAAAATTGTTTGTCACCAGGTGATTTGCCCATTAAATATGGTTATAAAAGGTGGAAAACCATCAAGGTTTTTCTTTGAAATTGTGAAAACCAATTGGGGAGGTGTGAAAACGGTATAATTTCACGAGTGGGTCATGTGACGTGAAAATTGCTTGTCACCAGGGGATTTTCCCTTTAAATATGTTTATAAAATGTGGAAAACCATTGGTCTTTCTTTGAAATTGTGAACCCTGATTAGGGAGGTGTGAAAACCGTAAAATTTCACGAGTGGCTCTCTTTTAAAATTCCAACACTATCCCACCAGATTATATCATCAAATTTCAATAAAAAAAATTAAAAAAAATCTCATAATATAATTTTTCATTAAATAT
>APFE030348729.1:0-14958 GCA_000404065.3 Pinus taeda
AATGGCCCATTGAGGAGGTAGCGTATCGGTGGAAACCTCTAAAACCATTCTTCCCTAACTAATCCTAAATATGCCCAAATCGTGCAGCAGTCTCTTGTGGAATGTAGCATAAAAGACCTGCTAGACAAAAATTTCAGACAGGGCTTATCCTTTCGCTCTGACTGAAAACCAATCTCACAATTACAATACAGTGGTCAGGACATACTCGGCGATTGCCTGTTTCTGCGTGAAGGAAGCTCTTTAAAGATGCTGGTTCTAGTGTCCTAGATTGAATAGTGAAAAAGCATAATAGGATAAACAATGAATTTTCAGGAATCCGATTAGATACGCCAGCCTAGCTGATCGATATCACTTTGTCAGTGGGACAATAAAGAATTATGTATCTAATCTGTGTACCCGTCCCAGACAAACAAAGCCAGGTATACCTAATTTCTTATGGTTTTCCAAGTTGCTCCGTACGAAAAACTGCAAAAAACAAAACGAGTTTGAGGGTGGTGGCGCCTTTGAACATAGTAAAGTGAAAATAAAAAATACAGATACCAAAATTATAAATTAGTAGGAAAGGGGCCAGCCGTAAGCTAGGTCATCTTTGACATGATCGGCCGCTGTGTGGATATGATCTTCGTCATGTATAATACATTATACAATCAATATCTATCCTATCTGCTCTCTGGCCATCTTGGAGATCTCGGATTTTGTTCGGCTTATAAAATTGTACCCTTCTCCATTTCCTTCCTTCTGCTGCTTTTCCGTCGTCTTCTTTTTTCTTTTCTTCGGCGATGCTCCAGATATCGTTCCTCCATCTTTTTGCAACTCCATGATAAAGAAACAGTGCATAACTCTTGTAACACTCACCCAGAAAACCAAAAAAACTCCAAAGAAACAGTACATATCTTTTTTAAGCGCTTCACAACATGTGAGGAGTACATCAACCAAAGCAAAATCTAAACCGTAAAAAACAAAAACCTGAAACCCACGTAATGGCTACAAGCAAAAAGAGAAAAATAACGATGGACATTGCTAAATCATCCACAAAAGAAAGAAAAAGCAGAAATGAACCCACTACCCAAGATGTATTTTCCTGAATAAGGATAATAGAGATAAGAACACATGTAGTTTCATGAATAGAAATAATTATTATAAATACTTGCAATGAATAGAGGTAATCGTTATATATACCATTAATGAACAGACGGTGTTCACAGAAATGGAATCTGACGGCCTCCTTTTCTGAAATCCCATCACGTCTCCTCGATCACCACTTGAACGACCACGTCCTCTCGCTGGAAGCCACGAGGTTCTACATTCTCTGTGTGCATGCTAAGTGGTTAAGCAGCAACTCTCACTACGAGCTCTCTCCACGGATGGAAAACATCCTATGACTTTTTCAATTTCACTATTTTCCATAATACATCATAGCCGTTTTATCCACCTACAATCGATAGCCTCGGATACCCTCCACGATCTTTTATTCCAATAAATGTGTGTTTTAAATACTTTCTCCTGACTTGGCTGATGCCCGTTTTCAAGATTTGAGTGCCGTTGTTCTCTGATGTGGCACAGTCACTGATTTCAAATTTGTTAAAGTCAGTTAACATGTATTTCATGTTAACGTTTAAATTAGAAATTTTAGCTTTTATATATAGTAAAAAGTCATTAATCAAAATAAAAATAGAAATTTTCCAATTACAAATATGGTAAAATATATTAACCATTGTTTTAAAACTGTCAAATTTGTTAATCATTTTTTTCATATTAATAACTTAACTATACATTTGATATTAACAATTTTAGAGATTCGTTTATAAAAATTAGCAATGCAACTCAATATGGAACAGTTTACTATTTAGCTTTTATATTAAATATATTAATTGTTTGCGTCAATAATATAGATATTTTTTATGGTTTAATATTGAATAGAGGACTATATATATAGTTATTTAATATAATAATCACAAAATTTTGACTAGGTAATCAAAGTTGGAATGTTCAATGCAATTATTTCAATAAACTCGTCTAAAAACTTATTAGGTTGAGTGAGCAAATATTATTAGTAATTTCTCAATTCCTTTTCAATGTTAACATCTCACTATAGCTTCAAGCCCTAACTATCTTTTAGGGTTGAGAATAAGTTACCATGTTGATGTTAAACCATGGATAACTTGAAGAATTGTGTGTCCTTCTCTCTTTCATCTACCCACCAAAATTTTAATTATTGTTGTCATAAGACTTCCTCTTATTTGTTACACTCCCCCAACTATATTTGATGTTGGATTTTGTGGCTAATAAGTTTCATTATTCTACCTTTGAGGATGATATTATACAAAACATGCTCCATTTTTCTCAATTAAATCCTTCTACGAATTCAAAAATATATAAGGAAATTCATCTAGTCTAGAGCTTACGTGATGAAGGACCCCTCTTCTATTGTCCTAGGTGTGAGTTTCATTGGATGTTTCCATTTCAACTGTAATTAGGCTTCAATTACTGACTTTGAAAAACCACAAATCTACATCTGGTCATCTCATACCCATGACTTGAATAGAAAGTGGAATCCACCCATGGTATCCATCCATGGTATCCACCCGTGTTATTGTAACTCAAGAAGCCAATGAGAATACTAGAAATAAAAAACCTCACTTGGTAAAATGACATATGGTTCCTTCACATTGTAGGTTAAATGCTTTATCCATATAAGAAAGAGTTATATTTTTTCATATATTGTTAGGTATTGAGTGTGTGTATTTTTTGTTCAAGGTTTTTCTAACAATAGTTGCATCGCATATTTATATTCTTTCTCTCCTACTCTCTCTCTCATTATTTATTGTTCCTAGATCATAGCCCCTATGATCTCGATAAGTGGTATGAGAGCCAAAATGGTTTAACAAATGTATGTCTAGCCCATTGATTTGAGATTCTAGTTATTATTTAGATGGAAGATTAAATTTTCTCCTTGGTGAGGGTTATGCCTTTTATTTCCTCAAATCATTCACCATATTGATTTCATGAAATCACTAGCAAGGTCCAAAGGGATCGTGACCAGCGAATCCGTCGAGAAATCATCAGTAAGGGGAAAAGGATCAAACCCTATGGTTGTGGTAGCCACTAAAAGGGTTGTAGGAAGCTCCAAGATGGAGTAACATAATGATGACATGCCTCAAACCAAATATATGGTGGAGGAATTATAGATTGGAAATGATGTTAGTCTTTATGTGCCCTTCGATAATGGAATGAATGGGTTGCATAAGTTTTTTTCTGAGAACAAAACACTAGTCCAAGTTCGAGTCTGGTGGAGGCATGGCCTCATGGCCAAGCTACAAGCCTACATCTTTCTCAATGATGGTTCTCCCAAGATGCAATGGTACATGCTCAAAGAACTCAATAATCCTCATTATGTTGTTTCCTTTATTGATTCCACCCTAGAATACTACCCCACCTTCCAAGATTCAAGAGATTATAGCCATGCATAAATTAAGGATGAATATGTGGCATATGCCTGGGAGGATAAGATGCACAAATAATATGGGAGTGTCTTGTATTTTCTCATCAGTCCCCACACCCCAGATTGTAAGGTTGAACATTATAATAATGTGGACAGTACCATGGACAAAGCCTACACTTGGCTCACTACCTTTCAAGCCTCTAGAGTGTTCATGGTTCTCCTCAACATTCAAACTGAACCTTTGCTTACCAAGATACCTGGAAAAAGGGCGACCACTATGCTAAGCATAGAGTCCCTCTCTAACCTCTCAAGAATATAAAATCCAAGGCTTTATAGCTTTTAAGGTTACAATGACATGAATATGAGTGATGACATAGTTGCCACGAATGTCATAGGAAATGGTGTGAATGAATTCATCCTATTTCATCTCATACCATCCATGATTTTAGCCACCAGTCACATGTTTCAAGAGGTTCAAAATTTTTCATAGAAATGCATGTTCACAAAAGAAAAAATGATGGCCATAATACATGGTGTGTGCTCCATAATAGGGGTGACAAAAGGTATGGATGTAATGTGGTAGGATTCCAAAACATGAACCAAGCCTTTGGTTCATGTATATATTCTCCCAATGATGCATTTCCCACTACCTATGCATGAGATCCTAGAGTGAAGTGCTTCTTCTTTCTTCAGACTATAGCTCGTACATGTTGAATATTTCAGATCAACTTTCAAGTCACATCCAAAATGAGTGGAAGGTTTTGGATCTTCGCACACAACAATAAGATTTCGATTGGAATGTTTTCGATGTTTCCAAATCCCTCACCTATGTAATATTTCTTAGGTTTTCCATTGCGAAATCCTTTTCCAATGGAATACTTATGATATTGGCCCTTCTCAATGGAAGACCTTTTTTCATAGCCCATTCCAATGGAAGATTATCATTCTGGATCCCCTCCAACAAAAAAATTTTGTCACTGGCACTAGTTGGGTGAAACGTTTTGACGTCATATACAACAAGACAAAGACATTTGACACTATAACTTTCTAGGGGAAACTTCCATCATAGATCCATGTCAATGGATATTTTCCCATCTAGGGCTTGTCCATACACTATTTGTATCAGAGTTGGCCCACAACTATCATGGGGTACCAATATCTCTGGACCTTCATTTATCACAATTGTGGGTCACCTACAAAACCATTTTTATGGATCAAATACAAAACACCCTTGCCATTGATGTTCATTTTCTATTCCAAACACTATCAATATCAAAGTTGGCCCATAGGCATTATAGAATACTATATCCTTTGACCTTTTCTCACCATGATTATGGGTCAACCACACAAAGCCCTTCTATTCATAGGCTCATATTCAAAAAAATCTTCTCATGAGGGAACTTGACATGATGAGTACCATTTCTTCCTAACAGAAGAATCTTGATCCGAATGGAAAGTAGTATCCACACATGGTATGTACCCATGGTATTCTAACTCAAGAAGACACCTAGAATACCATAAATGATGGGCCTCACCTTGTGAAAGGACAAGTGTGTCCTCCAAAATGTAGGATAAATAATTTATGCATTTTATAAAGAATTATTTTATTTTCATATATTGTTAGGTATTCACTGTGTGTATTTTCTATTTAAGGTTTTTATAAGAATTGTTTCAGAACATATTTGTATGCTCTCTCTCCTCCTCTCTGTCAACATTTATGGTTCTTAAATCTTACACCCCAAGAAATGTATCAATCTCCCCTATTTTCATCCATGGATTCAACCATAAATATTTTCCCACATATGAGTAACCATGTCCTATAATATAAGGGATGGGTTGAATATTGTGAAAAAAGAAAAACATATATTCCTAGTTAGGTTAGGTCCATAAATATTGGAAATAAAGCCCATTTATGTCAACATATTAGTTGATACTTTATTATGAAAATTCTTTGAGTGGAAAAGATGCTTGAAAGCATAATATCATGGGGGATGTATAATAAAGTAATTCCCCTTGATGTCTCGTGTACATCTAATTTCATTGAGTTATAGTTTCTTGAATAACTAGTATCAATTTTGGAGAGCATATCAGTTGAGGACTCTCTTACCTATAGAATAACCATAGTTGGCTTTTCTTCAGAATTTTATTTTCAATATATATTTGTTTCTTTCATTCATTCATTTGACAATTTATGATAATATATTCTTTGGGTATTTGAGGGGGTGGGGTGGAACATGTTCATCATCAATGCCATTATTATTAAATTCACCAACATTTCTCTCAACTCGTGTAGAAGTTTCTTAGTTCTTCTTTCTTTGTCGTTTTATTCTATTTTCCTATTTTTATCATTATTTTAGGGTTTTACTGTTAACTGCTAAATAAATAGACGAGTGATGCCTACATTGCATTTTTTATTCTTGAAATTATCCTTTTTTTATCAATACTTTTGTCAAAAATTGAATTTATCGATTCAATATTGAGTTAGTCTCCTTTCCATCCCATTCCACTACTAAATACTGGAAATCAAGCTTGCTAAGCTCCATATCTTCTCCCTTCTCTATTTTTATTAGGTCTCTAATGTCTTAATCCATTTCTGTCTTTGTTGTCTCCACTATTATTGTTTCTTCACTTCATTGATTATATCATTCTTTCCCATGTTTCTTATAACTGGTGGGATTACTCCTTAGTATTATTGGTAACCTTGTTTAAGGTTTCCACCATGTTCTTGGATAAAATTTCATATCAATTACATGATATTTTCTAATGAAATCAACATCCAACGAAGGTTTTCTATCTGATTTTTTCTTTCTTACCACATTTTCAAAACTCCTAGGTTCTTTCTCCATTTAAGGTTTAGGGATAGAGGAAAATTTATTAAGAGGAAAACCCCTAAATAGGTTACCTTTCTAGTGATATTTTTGTTGATGTCACTTGTTGTGATGGCAGTCCTACTAGCAATAGCCATTCGAATGAGCCTGAATTAATAACATGTATTGATACCAAAAATACTTGCTCATTTTCCCATGTCTTGAAATGTGTACTAGTTGTTTCGAAAATACAAGCATGCAGGTTTGGAGAATAGTTTCGTCTAAGGAATACATACTCTTAACTATGAATTTTCTTTCTAGTCTCCTAGGATAAACTCTTAGTTGTTCAATATTGTATAAAAAAAATTAAAAAATAAGAAAATATATCTAAAATTACTACAACAAAAAAACAACAAGGCAAAACAAGAAGAAAAAAACAATGCAAATTATTTCTATACTTAAAACCATAAAAAGTAAAGTATGCATGTTATTTTGAGAAGAAAACTCTACACTAAACACACAAATCCAATAACCAAAATATGATAAATTATCTCACTCCCAATATGATTAACAAAAACAGGTAAACACAAGAGTAATTCACTATAAAATGTATTTCCAAATATTTAAAACCTTTAGTACTAAAGTATGTTTAAAATATTTAAAATGTATTTAAATTATCAATGTTAAAAAAATAGTACATTTTGAATAGAAATTTACATACTAGCACAATTATATAAATTAAATGGCAAGTAAATGTTAATAATTATCAATCCATAATAAAGATCAAAACATTTACTTCATCATACATCTCACGTTGCTAACATTTCAAATTTTATGAAATTAACATTATTATTATTATTATCATTATTATTATAACCTAAACATATATTCATTTCAAAAAGCATGGAAGAAGATTTTTATCCATGAAGATTTAGATCCACTTTATTATGGAGTTCCTTAATCTATAAATAGGGTATGTTACAATACCATACCATGGGCCAGAGCCATGGCTTTTCAATAATGGTAAAACTAACAAAGGTTTCTTGCATAGAAAAAGGAGAATGATGGAATAGGAGGGAGTCAAAGTCTTTTTACAGCGATAGATGTAATTGTCATGGAATTGGATGGAACGCACATGATTAGACAGTGGTATACATCAAATCATTGTCTTCCTTTTGAATCCCCACCTTTCAACAATGAATTCATCTAATTTCGAACTATTATCCAACAACTCCTTCCACAGATGTGTTCTTAAGCCAAAGTGCCAACTATTCCAGCAAGAGGAAGAAGGAAATGCTAACTATTTCAACCATTGTATGGTTGTCCCGAAGTGCAATTACATGGTCAAGCTTGACCAAGGAGTTGAGAAAATCCACGCCCAAAAGTATAATGGAGTTGGATTTGGTCCACACCAAGAGACTTCACCATCCATTCTCCAAATGGAACTGATTTATCTACTGCATCTGCTACCTATCAACACTCACCAACGATACTTTAGGTCGATGTGCTAGTTATAATTGCAATCAAAATATAATAAATATAGCATATCCTAAACATTCCTTCACACTAATTCTTGTGTTGATGTACATTTAGTGTTTATTAAGGGATCGTAAAAAGCTTGAGCGAAATCGTGATCAAAATTTTGAAGCATAGGTATGGAAGAATGCATGTGACTTTTTTGTATTTAATTCTTCACGAATTCATTCCATCACAGTGTTGAGAGATATTTAAAATGCAATCATCGCATCCAATCATCGCATCGAGTGTCATGTTTACTGTTTTTCGTTTATGGAAATAACAATATTGTAGATGTAATTCTTTTCATGTTTTCTATTTGTATGTTTTGGTTGGAGATTCACATTAACTCTTTCAAAATAGTGTATGAAAGCAATTATTTTATCATTATCTAAAACTTGGTTCAAAAATAATCTATATTTAAAGACCATATTAGGAATTGTGGGTGTAACAAATTTTATTGAAGTAGATAATGTCACATCATTTTGAGTATCATTCACTTTGGGCATTGTCTTGCTTTCTAGAATATGTTAAAACCACTCGAGAATATTTTCCTTTACTTCAAATGGTTTATAAAGTAGGATAATAACATATGTTGATCAGTGCAATAAGTTTACAAAATTTATATAATTATGAAAGAAATGTCCATTACAATGAATATCGTTATTTATGCATCCCAATTAAATACACTGAGACTATCTAAGAAATTGTAATAACATTTTCAAATAAAGTAAACAAAACAAATACATTCAACAGTTCCCTTCACAACATCTGTTTCCGAAATTACTTTATTATACATCCACCAAGAGATTATGCTTTCAAACACCTTTTCCACTAATATGTTTGACATAAATGGGCTTCATTTCCATTGTTTATGGACCCAATCTAACTAGGAATATATGCTTTTCTTTTTCACAATATTCAACCCATCCCTTATATTATAGGACATGGTTACCCATTTGTGGAACAACATTTATGGTTGAATCCTTGGATGAAAATAGGGGAGGTTGATATAGATATCGGCATCTAAGATTTAGAAACCATAAATGCTTACAGAGAGTAGGAGAGAGAGAATACAAATATGCTCTGAAACAATTCTTATAAAAACTTTAAATAGAAAATGCACACAGTGAATACATAACAATATATGAAAATAAAATAATTCTTTATTAAATGGAGAAATCATTTATCCTACATTTTGAAGGACACGTTTTTCCTTTTACAAGGTGACACCCATTATTTATGGTATTCTAGGTGCCTTCTTGAGTTACAATACCACGGGTAAATACCATGTGTGGATACTACTTTCCATTAGGATCAAGATTTTTCCCTTAGGAAGAAATGGTTCCCATTGTGTCAAGTTCCCTTGTGAGAAGCTTTTGCTTAATATGAGCCAATGAATACAAGGGTTTTGCGTGGTTGACCCATAATCATGGTGAGCAGAGGTCAAAGGATATAGTATCCTATAATGCTTATGGGCTAACTTTGATATTGATAGTGTCTAGCCTAGAAAATGAACATCAATGGAAAGGGTGTTTTGTAGTTGATCCATAAACATGGGTTTGTAGGTGACCCACAACTATGATAAATGAACGTCAAGAGATATTGATACCCCATGAAACTTGTGGGCCAAATCTAATACAAATAGTGTATGGATAGGCCCTAGATGGTAAAATCTCCATTGACATGGGTCTATGATGGAAGTTTACCCTAGAAGTTTATAATTTCAAATGTCTTCATCTTGTTGTGTATGATGTCAAAAGTTTTCACCCAACTAGTGCCAGTGACAAAATCCTTTTATTGGAGGGGGTCAAGAATGATAATCTTCCATTAGAATGGGCTACAAAAAAAAATATTCCATTGAGAAGGGCCAATATCATAAGTATTCGACTGGAAAAGGATTTTCCAATGGAAAACCTTTGAAATCTTACATAGGTGAGGGGTTTCGAAACATCAAAAATATTCCAATGGAATTCTTAGTGTTGTGCGTAGAGATCTGAAATATTCCACTCATTTTGGATGTGACTTGAAAGTTGACCTAAAATATTCAACATGTATTAGCTACAGTATGAAGAAATAAGAGGCTCTTCACTCTAGGATCTCATGCATAGGTAGTGGGCAACACATCATTGGGAGAATATATATATGAAACAAAGGCTTGGATCATTTTTTGGAACCCTACCACATGACATCCATACCTTTCATTACCCCTATTATGGAGCGAAAACTCACCATGCACTACAACCATCATTTTTTGTTTTTGAACATGTATTTCTATGAAAAAAATTTAACTTCTTGAAACATGTCGGTGGTGGCTAAAATCTTGGATGGTATGAGATGAAATATAATGAATCCATTCACACCATTTCCTATGATATTCATGGAAACTATGACATCACTCATGTTGATGTAATTGTAACCTTAAAAGCTATAAATCCTTGGATTTTAAATTATTGAGAGGTCAAAGAGGGACCCTGTGCTTAGCATAGTTGTCACCCTTTTGCCAGGTATCTTGGCAAGAAAAGAGTCAGTTTGAATGTTGGGGAGAACCATGAGCAATCTAGAGGCTTGATAGGCAGTGAGCCAAGCATAGGCCCTATCCAAGGTATCCTCCACATCATTATAATGTTCAACATTGTAGTCTGGGGTGTGGGGAATGATGATAAAATAGAAGAAAATCCTAGATTATTTTTGCATCTTCTCCTCCCAAGCATAGGCCACGTATTCATCCTTAATTTATGCATGGTTATAATATCTCGATTCTTGGTTGGTGAGGTAGTATTTCACGGTGGAATCAATAAAGGAAACAACATAATGAGGTTTATTGAGGTCTTTGAGCATGTACCATTGCTTCTTGGGAGAACCATCATTAGGAAATATGTAGGCTTGTAGCTTGGCCATGAGGCCATGGCTCCAACAGACTAGAACCTAGACTAGTGTTTTGTTCTTACAAAGAAACTTATGCAATCCATTCTTTCCATTATTGAAGGGCACATAAATATTAACATCATTTCCAATCTAGAATTCCTCCACCACATCTCTTGTTTGGGGCATCTCATCATTATGTTACTCCATCTTAGAGCTTCCTACAACCCTTTTAATGACAACCACAACCATAGGGTTTGATCCTTTTCCCCTTACTGATGATTTCTTGAGGGATTCACTGGTCACGATCCCTTTGGACTTTGCTAGTTATTTCACGAAATCCATATGGTGAATGATTTGAGGAAATAAAAGGCCTAACCCTCGCCAAGGAGAAAATGTAATCTTCCATCTAAATAATAGCTAGAATCTCATAACAATGGCTTAGACATACATTTATTATATCAACTTGGCTCTCATACCACATATCTAGATCATAGGGGCTATGATCTAGGAACAATCAATAATGAAAGAGAGTAGGAGAGAAAGAATATAAATATGCCATGCAACTATTAATAAAAAAACCTTGAACAAAAAATACACACACTGAATACCTAAAAATATATGAAAAGAATATAATTCTTTATTATATGGATAAATCATTTACCCTACAATCTGAAGGAACCATCTGTCATTTTACTAAGTGAGGCTTTTTATTTATAGTATTCTCATTGGATTCTTGAGTTACAATAGCACATGTTGATACTGTGGATGGATACCATGGGTGGATTCAACTTTCTATTCAAATCATAGGTATGAGATGACCACATGTAGATTTGTGGTTTTTTGAAGTCAGTAATTGAAGCCAAATTTTAGTTGAATTAGAAACATCCAATGAAACTCACACCCAAGACAATAGAAGAGGGGTCCTTCATCACGTAAGCTCTAAATTAGATGAATTTCCTTTTCAGAATATTTAATAATCATAGGGCTAATAAGTTTCTTGGAAGCATGCGCTTGAATCATTGACCAATAAGTTTGAAACTAGATTAGACATGAATCCCAAAAATGATCGATTTAATTTTGAAGCGTTTTAGCTAAAAAATCCATATGTTTAGCAAAATTTAGCTAAATAGTGGAAAGAAGCTCCAATGATAAAATGTACCACAACATATAACTTCTAGCAAAATTTAAATCACGCCAGTTATCTGTGACAATGCAATAAAGATGAATTCAAATATATTTTTGAATTGTAGAAGGATTTGATTAAGCAAAATGGAGCATGTTTACTGTAATATCATCCTCAAAGGTAGAACAAGGGAACTTATTTCCAATGTATTCTTCTTGATATTCATAAATGGGTCACCCTCAACATTCATTCCACCTTGTGGAGTCATACAACGGGGCCCATCATCCCACACCTTTTTTTCTAATTGAAGAAGTACTCAGTTGAAGTATTAAGGGTATGGCACCCTAAAAAAAGACTAGGGGTATGAAACTTCATGGGTATGATAGAATTGCATCTGATCAACAATTTGTAGATGAACTCTTCTTGTGTTGGCACCAATTGTAGGAAAATCTCTTGCCTTCAAATAGGTCCTTGAATACTTTATGGTAGCCTTTGGCACAAGTATAAACCATGGTAAGTTGCAAATAGTCCTCTTCAATTCTTTTATTATTATTCAATTACATCTAGAAAAATCTCGGATATCATAGAATTTCCCTTCAGTCTAAATACGTGGTTTCTCTACATGTTAAGAATTCCCTTTGGTATGCCTCATGGAAATATCTTCATCTTTACCTAGTTTTTTTTTACATAATCACTGTTATCATCGTAAAATGATTGTATGATAAATTAGCGATGTTATAGTTGAGATAACCGGTAATATTTTTGCATTTAAAGCATTGAGAATGTATTAGTTGAAGTAAGCATGAAAAACTATATTAGAGAAATCTTTTGATTATTGCATAAAAATATCTACATTTTGATTAACCATACATTGTTAATTTATGAAAACCAACCTGCAAAATTGTTAATCTCAAATGTATAGCTAAATTATTAATATAAAAAAAATGATCACAAATTTGACTATTTTAAAAATTAAATCTATTCTAATTAATTTTACCATATTTGTAATTGGAAAATAATTTCTATTTTTATTTTGATTAATGACTTCTTACTATATATAAAACTAAAGTTTCTAATTTGGATGTTAACGTGAAAAAAATGTTAACCTACTTTAACAAATTTGAAATCAGTGGCAGGTGCATAAAACGGTTATCATGTGAATTGAAAAAGGCATAGCCATTGTTGACACTAGAAATAAGTAAATAAGGATTGAACTTACGATCGAGAGAGCTGGCAGAAAAGCTGGCTGGTGCAAATCTGCGTGGGAGTTACTGCTTAACCACTTGGCATCGAGAGGGAGAATGATGACCCATACATACCGTGGGTGCCACTGAATGTGAGGGGACTACATACAATCATCGCCATCCTCTAAACGCTCAAGGCATTTCGAAGGGATCCATTGAAATTTCTGTAAATTGTAGGATGCAGAGCAGGATGACATGGAGTGGGAGAATGGTGGTTCATTTTGTCGAGGTGATCGAGCATGGGATGGGAGTTCCAGAGTTATGGGTGCAGAGCCTAATCAGGTGGTCCCCATCATAAATTATGGTATGTCGTCGATAATCTGCAAAACGAAGCGAATTGGCATAGTGCAGGAATCCTCAACCCTTAGACCAGTAGAAGGTGCATGCTAGGGAAATTTGACCCTCCAATATTCTAACCCTCGTTTGAAGAACCAGCGAGAGAACACGTGATGGAATTTCAAAAAAGGAGGTCGTCATGTTCCATTTCTGTAAACACCCTCAGTTCATTAATGGTGTATATAACGATTACCTCTATTCATTCTAAATGTATATAACGATTACCTCTATTACTGAAAGTACGTGTTCTTATGTTCTTTAGTTTTGTTTACTGGTGATACCTTTCGCGTGTAGCAGAGCAGAATGTTGGTACAAAGCAAGACATAAACTGAGTGTAGCTACAGGGCAGAGCATCTTGGGTAGTGGGTTGACTTAGCATTGCACCTCGTTGATTTTTCTTTTTTCATTTCTGCTTTTTCTTTCTTTTGTGATGCTTTAGCAATGTCCATTGTCTTTTTGCTTGTAGTTTTTTCGTCGGTTTTGGGTTTTATTTTTTGGGGATTTTGCTTTTGACTATTTAGATAATGGTAATTTTTGTTTTTAACTGTTTTGTTTTGGGTCTTTGTTTTTAACTGTTTAGATTTGCTTCTCCATGCAAGATGAGACGATATGTTGGCTTGCTTGATGTACTTCCCATATGTTGTGCAGTGGTTAAAAGAGGTATGTGCTATTTTTTGGAGTTTTAATTGATTTTTTGGGTGCGTGTTAAAAGAGGTATGCACTATTTCTTTATCGTGGAGTTGCAAGAAAATGAGGACCGAAATCGAGACTACCGCCGAAGAAAGGAAAAAAAGAGGACGCCGGAACCAAAGAATTTCAAATCGGAACTACCGCCAGAATCGTGTTGTTGGGGAGGAAGGATTGTTCAACTTGTCGAACCAATGAATTTCCAAATCTGAAGCAAATTCCCTTTCCTGCATCGCGTAGTTCAACATTTTCTAAGCATGGGGTGTTGATAGCATCGACCGTGGTGGTTCTGTCCGTTGGTTTGTACAACAATTATAAATCAAGGTCACGCCATCCCATTTAAAGCCTTCGTTATTGTTACGTTATTGAGTTTCTTTTGTTTGTTTTAAATATTGCGAAGGAGCTCCAAAGGAGACGTTCGACTATGTCATTAACATTTAACTTTGGAAGGTAAATATTGCAGGTTACTTTATATCTACGTATGTTTTATACATGCCTCTACTTTAGTTGCTAAAAAATTATGTTGTATTTTGTAAGACAAAAAGATTACAATAAATAAATGAAATAAATAGTTAATAAATAGAGTAAAACTATTTATTGATTATTTTTAATATAATTATTTTTTTTCTCTCATAATTAATTTATTTGTTTGTTCAATGTAATGTGATTTAATTTAGTTTTAAATAATATTTATTATTACATATTTAAATGCTATTTTGCTTTTTAGGAGAAACAATATTGTTAAGATATTTTATTGTATTGTTTTCAATATAAAATATATGTATTTTGGGCTTTTAAAATTTAAAGGGAGAAAGGTAGAGATAGTGGAGGTATAGGAAAAGAGACTGAGGGAGGAAAAGATGAATAGAGGTAGAGAGTCAGTGAAAGGAAATGGTGAAGTAGAGAGCGGGGGAAGGAGAGAGTGGGAGAGAGGGG
>APFE030348733.1:2100-28169 GCA_000404065.3 Pinus taeda
TTTGAAGAGCTGAGGTTTAAGACTTGCTTAGGAAGCTGGTATAGGTGATGATAGGCCTACACCGACTGCAAATAATCAGGGTGATGATATTTTTGTGTAACATAATGGTATCGTAGGGTGGAAATGTAATTTGGTATAACTATAATAAAAAAAAATGCAATATAGGAACAATGACAAATTTAAAAGAGGTTATGTTCTTGTGAGACTATTTATTTTTTATAAAAACAAATTGGCAGTGGTGCGCCTATGTGTACAATAGTAACTTTTTTTAAAAAGAATTATTGATTAGAGGGTGACATCACACTTCGGTTCCTAGCCAGATCTATAAAAATAACAGGAAGAGCTACTAGAAAATGAAGAATTTAAACAAATTAAAACCAATTAATTTAAAGATGGTCATGTATTTCTCAATGTTCATGTGTAATACCATTTGCACATTTTGATATATAATGAAACATGTATTTCTTAATGTTCACGTGTCATAAACAAATTAATAATAATGATAAAATTTGAAATTTAATCAATGAAACATTGTTGTGTAAAAAAAAAAAAAAAGTAATCCTCTAAAACATCAAAGGAATGCCTCTCCAATGTGACAAGAATTATTCTCGAGTAGGAAAAATTTCAGATCTAAGGGAAACACATTGAAAATCAACTACAAATAGGAGTTTTCATCCATAAAAAAACTCACAAAACCAACTTAATGCCAAACACCAACAAACACTATGTAATGGTGAAAATGAGTTGACCTTAGGGTTTGCATAGGTTTTAATATAAGGAAGACTACAGGTAAGACCCCACTACAAATGGCTGGGATATAGTAGAGGTTTTGGGAATTTTGGCATGATGCAAAATCATAGGTAGGGGAGGCATGGATGTCCCCTCATCCAACATGGTACATCCAAGCATCCAAAACAAGCTTGACCTAGCAATATTTAGTATATATCCACGTTTCCACCCCTCCATCACCATCCAGGATATGTACCCAAGGTGAAAGTATGTGTCCTAATGTGACACTTCCCTCAACAATATTTTTTCTAGACATGCCATAATAGGGCCGCGACCGAAAAAACAAAAGAAAAAAATATGTTTAATACAAGGTGCATCCAAGGGTAAAACAAAAGAGTGTGCTCGACTGAGAGAGATGACTTTGTTAGACACCTGCTGGGCTTGTAGCTGTGATGGGAAATTTCTGAGGTAGGCAAACCCATATAAAACCCAACTATGCTACAATTGTATAAGAAAAATATTTAGCCGGGTGGATGCGATTAAAAATTAAATTGAAAAGAAAAAATTACAGTCAGAAATCATAGTTGTATAGACAATAATAATGCCAAATGAAGGCCATCATAGGGTTTATTGATGTTATATATAATATATATATCTATATATATAATATATATATATATATATATATATATTATATATAATATATATATATATATATATATAATAATATATATATAGAAATATATATATATAAATAATACATATAATAGAAGTATGCCATATCCATGGTTGGACTATATTTTTGCACCCCAGGCCCATATACAACCATCTTTGGTAACTATATTGCAAACACAATTAGCTCACATGGAAAACCATTCAAAATTCATGTTTTAGATGTTTTTGTTAGACTTACAATAGTAACAAAAGCTACAACAACAAATCAAAACATGTTTCATCCTATGGTGGACACTAAAAACAAGGAGAAACAATGAAAACAAAAATCATATGTCCACAAATATTTTCAAAAGAAACATGTTGAGTTCAACATTCTATTCTTAGCAAATTTCTAGTCAAATATTTTGGTAAATATATAAATGAAAATATAGGAAAAATACTCTATATGTTAAAAAAAGAAGAAGATAAAAACGCCATAAATTTCATTTCTCTAGAATGAGAGCTTGAACCTTAGCATGTAGGAGATAATATAACATTGAACTCTATGTCACTGTCATGAGATGATTATTATTGTTATCCTTCTTCCTCCCTAGGTTTCTCTATCCATTTCCCTAGTGTTACAACCCATACTATTGCAGATTCCTCCATAATTTGTGTTACCGTTTTAGCCTCTACAATTTCAGTTGTATCTTCCCCTATTTGTGTTATAGATATTGCTTCCTCTGGCATCACACTCTCTCCCTTGTCTTCCAACTTTGATAGAAATAGGGGAATTCCTACAAGGTCACCCTAAATGTGATCCACATACTTTGATTCCCGCATGATAAGAGGTAACAAATTGTACATTTTGACACTCAATACCATCTACTACAACATTTTCTAGAAAAGAAGGGTGATTTTACCAACCTATGGTGTTGTAAATGGTTGAATAGCTTGGAGTGGTATAAGAAAATAAAGTCATGTTTCCCTCTGCCAGTGAATTAATTTTTAATGAACTATACTATATTGGTCCATGGTAAGGGTAGGGACTTCTGTCAAACCCATTTCTTTTCTACACCAACACCTCCCCTTCCTATAAAAATTCATTATTTACTTCTAGTAGCAACACATTCCTAGAAAAAAAATGTTGTCCCTCACGAGGCAATCCTTTCACTACAGATCTTCATCCACTATAATCAATAGTTCTCCAACTAAGTTTTATCTTGAATTTCATTAGGAAATTTTGGAAAAGGATTGCAATATGTATCTCATTTTCATACTTTCCTTGAGATACAAATAATTCCCCATCGCTTTACCATACTTCCAACCTATGGAAGTAGTGCATGAGACCCATATCCATTTCAAATTCCCTTGCAAGTTCCTCCTTACAAGATCTAATCAATTGCTCATAACTAGTCAAAATAAAATAATCAACATATAAGACAATAATAAGTAATTTACCTTCTACCAAGATGTAATATAGGTTTGCATTCGCTTCACTTTTTCTGAAGCTCAAACTAGTGAGATAGATATCAATCATGGTGTACTGAGCATGAGATGCTTGTTTGAGACCATATAACGCTTGCTTGAGTCTGCACACATGATACTCCTGATCAAATGTCTAAAAAAATTATGGTTTCTTGATGTACACCTCCTCCTTAATAACCCCATTGAGAAATGTTGTTTTTACATCCATCTGGTGGATCTTCCACCCCATCTATGTAGCCAGAGCAAGAATTGATCTAATGGATGAGTACCTTGCTACAGGATCAAATGTATCCGCATATTCCCTCAACTTAAGAGTATCCCTTGGCCACAAATATGGCCTTATACTTCTCTATGCTTCCATCTGCTACTTGATTCACCTTGAATATCGATCTCGAACCCAATTTTTATTTATCTATTGGTCTTGGGACCACTTCCTAAACATTTTTCTTTACAATGGATTCATATTCATCCACCATTACATCAACCCATACAGGTTCCTCTATTTCTTCCTCGAAAGTGGATTGCTCGGTATCTGTAAGTTCAGACATCAGATCCATGTATCTAGTGTACATCGTAAGTGAACTCCTTTTCCCGTGAAAATCTTAAGGAGCTCTCACATTCTCCCTTGCATCCTGCACAAGTCTGTCAGCATCCCTAGCTCTTTTTCTGCCTTCTCTAGATTGTTTTGTTTGAGGGAATGTCTCCACTCTCTGCTCCTCAATTTTTGGCTTCTCCACAACTTCCGTAGGATCCTCCTTTGGAGCTAAAATCTCCTCCTCTAGTGGGATCTAATGCTTTCTCTCAAGAAAGAACCACATCACTTTATCCTTATCAAACTTTACATCCCTTCACACAATTGTCATTCTGAGTGACGGAAAGTACACATGGTAATTGTGGGGATTTTTTGTGTAACCAAAAAATACCCTCAATTTTGCGGTCAACTAAAGATTATTCCTTGATTCTATGGAGACATGGCAATAAATAGAGGCTCCAAAAATTTTGAAGTGTGACACATCCGACTTTCTCCCTAAGAAAGTCTACTCCACTGTAATCATGCTAAGAATATGATGAGGACTTCAGTTCTGCAAATAGATTATTGTGTTGCATGCCTCATCCCACAAATGCATAGGTAGGCCTTGGTCATGCAACTTCACCCTTGCTGCTCCTGCAATATTACTGTTCTTTCTCTCAGCCACCCCATTCTATTGTGGTTTTTGGGGTGTTGTCAACTCTCATCGAATGCCTTCTTTCGCATAGGAATTTTTAAATTCATTTGACATTTACTCATCTCCATTATCACTCCTGAGAGCCTTCACCTTCTTGCTAGTTTCTTTCTCAACCAATGCCTTGAATTCTACGAACTTGGAGAATGTCTCATCTTTCTTCCGCATGAAGAAGATCTAGCACATTTGTGAGAAGTCATCAATAAAAATGACAAAATATTTGTCTCTGGCAATGGAGGTTGTTCAGAAAGGTCCACAGACATCAAAGTGGATACTTTCTAGGACTACATGTATTTTGTTGTCTTGATCATGGAATGTCGATTTTGTGTACTTTCCCAACATAAATACTTTGCATACATCCTATTGCTCAAGTGCTCCTTTAGGGAGGCCACTAGTTGTTCTTTGTATAATCTTTAAGGTGCCATGATGGAAATGGCCAATTATTTTGTGCCAAATTTCACTACATTGCAGCATTGCACTTTCTCTGCCTTAGTGCTTAATGCATCACAGTCTTCGACATCTAGTTTATACAAGTTCTTCACACAAAACCCAATCTGTTTCACCTGTCCCGTGGATATGTGTCTAAGGAATTATTATCCTTTGCTGAAGAACACATCTTAACCACAGTCTTCCAAAACTGCAACAAAGATGAGATTTTTCTTTAGGCCTAGAATAAACATGTCATCCTTGAGCCTGAGAGGGGAGCCCGAATCCCTCTGAAAGGTGACTGTACCTATACCGGCTGTGTTATACCTTCCTTCATCCTCTATATTGATGTGCATCTACAGATGTTTCTCATCCACGTCACTCAACAAATCTCTACACCTTATCATGTGGAATGGTGCACTTAAGTCCAACTACCACACACTCCCCATCATTGTGATGGACATGCATGTGATAAGGATAATGTCAAGCATGAACTATGAGGCCAAGGCTTCACCTGCTGCTCCTCCTAAGGTTTTCTTACTTTCCCTTTTGTGTGGAAACTTCACGGCATAATGCCTGTATTCCTGGAAATGGACGCATTTAATTTTTGACAGATATTTCTTATTTTTCCCTTGGCTAGATTTTAGTTTAGTTTGAGATTTCTTCCCTTTTCCCTTATTTCCCTTTCTAACCAATGCAAATTTTTCTCCATCCTCACCCTTAGATGAGGTCCCATATCATGTATTCTTCCTTATTTACTCATGTTCCAAAGCAGATCATAAGAGTTCCCAATTCGATAGTTTCTCCCTCCTGTTCACTGAACATTGATAGCTATGCCAACTCTTGGAAGGCCCAAAAGGTCTAGGCTTACCAAGTCATCCTCTGAAATAGTAACACCCACTCCTACAAGCTCATCCTAAACTTATGTAAACCTGCTCAAATACTGCGAGATATTGTCATTCTTCTGCATCTTGATATTTAAAAGTTTATCCTTGAGCACCAAATTCCTGTGGTCACTACTATTTTGGAATAGATATCTGAGTGCCTACCACTTTGCATAAGGATTTTCTCTCCCATGGAGATTGGTGATCATGTGGTCTGTACTTCCTCTAATAGGTCTCGTAGTCCCTCCAACATTATTCTCCTCACCTTGGCTACATCTTTCTTCCACTGAGCAAGGTTTTGGGCATCAGATTCCATTGGTTTTGCGACATCTCTCTTGATGTATTCTAGAAACCCATTGTCATCAAGTACCTCCTCCATGCGATCCTTCCATCCGATGAAATTAGAGCTATTTTACAAGGCATACTCTAGCCTCAGCCCATTGAAGGTCATCTTCTCAGCTCTGAAGGGATCCTACTACAATGTACTGCAAATTTGAACCTCTAGAGAAACAACTTCAAAATTCATGCTCTAATGTGAATCTTGTTCTAATACCATGTAGAAATTATGGTGTATGTTAGCTCTACTATGTAGTTCTGACTTTCTAATGATAGAGAGAAGCTTGGTCTATTTGGTTGTGTCCCAAAAGGGGCTTACGTTGGTCACTTTTCCCTTTTTCCCTCACCCCTCTTACCTTTAACCTTCCCCATTCCCTAAACAAACCTTCCAATTCCAACAAAATTCCCTTTGGCCTCAACCTAAGCACAAAGCTAAGCTAACCATAAAACCTTATCCATATGCCTTGCATTCTCATAACCCATCACGCTACATCCCCACCATTGATCAACCCCCGCCAATCCAACTGCTCACATCGCACCCGATAAAGCCGCCCCACTCGACCACTTTCCACCGTCAAACCATCTCCATCAAGATCTAACGACCTTCGCACATATCGCACGGACAACTAGATCTAATGATAGCACATGATGAGGGAAATTTTTCTCTCTCACCCACTGCTACGTGTCATTCTTTGAGTGGAATTGCGCTGCCCTGAGAAATTACCACTTAGCGCTCAAAAGCAGTGTGATGAAAATCATTATTGCCCAAGTAAACAACCATCATTCGTTAACGTCCGTGCAGCTCCATCACCTGATGATAGTCCGATCTCTCGACTGAAGATCTAATGGCCTTGACACACCCCGCTCCCACTTCAGGTGATAGCCTTCACTGAGCCATCTCCACCATTCATCTCATCCATCCGACAGGCATCTCTCTTGCTCATCCTAACTATCCACCTACCCATGCATCCTACATCCTACATCCATTTTGTTTCCCAAGGAAGGAGATGAACAACTCTGCTTGACTGATAACAGTCAGATCCCCAACAACTGCATTAAACAGAAAGCATGGCCAAAAGGAGAAAAGAACATGGCACAACTCTGTAAAAGAACTTATCAGTCATGGACTTCACTTTTGCTAGCATTCCAACCACCTAAAGTACAACACAACAGTTGCATAGATCAGCTTTACACAATGAAGCAAGAAACCTCGTTCAGAGACTCCATCAGGCAGTTAAATGCGGTCGGTGGTCAATTAAGACCCCTCCATACCTAAACAGTCAAGTGCCATTGTAATGTAAACTTATAAATATCCAAAAGAAATATGTAATCAGGGTGGGTATTGGATGTAAGGTTCAAATTCTGGAGACTGTAGACACTTTGTCACTTGCAACGTCTCATCTTCATTTTCAGCAATATAAGCTTATTTTGTTGTTAATTGCTCACTGTCCATTTTCTTCTATTCTAAACTTGTGGTTGATGTGCAGTGTTCTTGATCTCTTAATGTTTAACACTAGATAACTGTCATCCTATCTCTGTGTTAGAATGTTGAATGCATCACTTAATAGGTTCCTCAGGTTTCTTTCTATCTAATGGAGGAGAGCTGTCATCTTGTCTTTGCATTAATAGATTAGATTTGTAGGTTTTTGTACTAGTTGTATCCGGCCATCACATGGTCTTGTGTATCTGCTGGTGTGGTTAGTATTCTCCATATTCACCTAATATCTAAACTGTGAGCATTGGTGGTCTAAAGCCTTGTAGTTTGAGGGTGTTCATGCATGTCTGGAGTGAAACAGAGTAGAAGTGGTTATCTGGCTTGAACCAAACCATCATTCCTTCCATTAAGCCTTGAAAAAATAGTTGAATTTATATGTTACCAGGCATATCTAAGCTACAACCTAAGAGAGTTTCTTGGAATCCTAACACAATTGGCGCAATTGCTAGGGAGAGGAGATTGAAGCTCAACTTCCCTGGGAGAACGACATAGATCTAGCTTTGATGATAGACAAAGTCTGGACACATTTTTTGTTGTAATCATCTATCTGGTGACTCTACTGGAGGCCGAACCTCTTGGGAACTCCACATCATAGTTCTGGTTTAGTTTGTGAGGCATACTCAGAGAAATCCTCATAAATCACCAGCTAACACAGTACCTGACCCTGAGAAGATTGTCAAGGAAAGAAAGACATCACAAAAGGGAGCATCAGGATCAGGTAAGCCTAAACAATCTTATGTATCTTTGCCAGAAAGGCTTGTACCAGAGCATCTACATGTTGAAATTATAGCCTCTAGTACTAACAATGAAGAAATATTTTCAGAGAATCATAAAGCTCCCATTTCTTTAGGTCCTCCTTTGGATCTCAGCCCAAAGGAAACCTCCCTTCCAGTCCATCAGTTTCCTTCAGCCCTATCATTCATTTCTAAGCTTTCTATCATTCAAATTGCTAGCACCCTTCCATCCTCCCCAGTCATGGCAGGTCCACAAGCACCCACCAAAATGGAAAGAATCATAGCTGCTAGGTATGGACCCCTGGTCCTGCGTATTCCTTTGAATGCCATGTCTGCAGGAGAATATCAGAAATACATGCCTAAGTTCTCTGGGACAGAGGGAGTAACAACTGAAGAACACCTTGAGTCTTTTTATAGTTATGTTGATAACCTAGATATTAGTGAAGATGATGTGTGGATGAGAGTATTTGTCCAAAGCCTTGATGGAGAGGCTAGAAAGTGGTTTAGAGAGCTGACCCCTAGGTCTACAGCAGACATTGAAGCATTATATGATGTGTTTCTAAAGCATTGAGGAGATAAGAAAGACCAGCTATACTACCATACTGAGTTTGGCAATCTGAAAAGGGAAAATGGGGAGTCATTGTCTAATTTAATAAAAGATTCAATCCTATGTATAGTGAGATACCAACTGAAGTGAAGCCTACCCCCACCTCTGCCAAAATCACCTATGCCAATGCCTTTGATTCTAATTTCTGCCAGCTATTAAGAGAGAGAAGATGTGCTTCTCTAGCTGAAATGCAAGATGCGGCCTTGGAGGTGGAATCCAATATCATGGCTACAAAGAAACTCAAAGGACATGCTGATAGAAGGAGGCAAAGAGGTGAGTCTTCCTCTTCTTCTTCATCTTCAGAAGCCAAAATAGACAAAATGACTAAAATGATAGGGTCACTAGCTGCTAAAATCTCCAAGTTGAAGGTTGAGCAAAGTTCTGGGAAAGCAAGGCTTCCTAATACATTTGCTCCTAGAAATCCAAATCCATACAGAAGAGCGAATGAGAAATTGCATATCATTCAGAGGGGAAAAGAGGCTAGTGAATAACAAATGGTTAAGACTCCTTTCCAGAACGTAGTCATGGAGGAGGAGCAATTCGATGAAGAGGATGAGATTCACTGCATGGAGGACAAGGGCAGTGCTGCCTTTTTGACATTAGCCACCTACGAGGAGTCATTACTCAGGAATCAAACTAGTCAATAGTGGGAGAGGGAAGTTTTTCTGCAAACTGAAGACCAGCAGTGATATAACTTGAGGTCAAGAACGAGTAATGTCAAAGAGAATCCTACCCAAAGAGCTATTGTCCCCATAGAGTAGCAGATCAGCAACCAGAAGCGACCAGCAGCATATCCCATCATCCTCAAAACACCGGCTCAAGAGGTAAGAGGCCCTAACAAGTCTCCTTCCCCTTTCAACTTTGAATGAGAAGTCTATAAGTTAAAAATATATGTGCCTCTGATAGAACTTGTAAAGAGTGAGGTCTTTAAGAAGCCCATCGTTGATGCCCTTGAGCTGAAAGTAGCACGAGCCTCAAATGACTATGTGAATTTACAAGATGACAAACTTGTAGTTGTGCTTAGCCCAATGACTAAACCCTCTGATAATATCTCCCCATCATTTTATGTCTCCTTGACCATTAATGACAAAATCCTCCACAACTGTGTGTTGGACATAGGTGCTAGCCATAATCTGATGCCCAAATTTGTTATTGAAGAGTTAGGCCTTGATATTACCAGACCTTATCATGACTTACTCTCCTCTGATTCGAGGAAGGTGAAATGTCTGGGGTTAATCAAAGACTTAGACATCACCCTAACTCAGCTACCCATGAAAGCATGAGGATGGACATTGTGGTAGCAGATGTTCCCCCTAAGTTTGGTATGCCACTTTCCAAAGGGTGGATTAAGAGGTCGGATGGGACATTGCAAAATGAATTATCTTATGCCACCGTCCCAATTTTTGGAGGAGAAAGCAAAAGACTATACAGGGAAGACCAGTTGGCCTATATCATCAGTGATGAGAAGAATCCCACTAATCATCCCATTTACGCTATGGACACTGATTTTGGAACATGTATTCTCCAAATTGAAGAATCCTAAAGGGCCTTGGTGCAGCTCAGGAAACCAGTATGCCAAGCCGTGAAAGAGGAAGGGACTCGGGCTTGGGATATGTTCTTTGATGGAGCTTGTTCAAAGGAAACTGCAGGAGCAGGAGTGGTGCTGGTGTCTCCAAAATAAAAAAGAACACATCTATCTTTTTAGCTAATTTTTCAGGTCACCAACAATACAGCAGAGTACGAGGCTCTGATATTGGGCTTAAAAGCTACCAAAGACATGGGAATCAAAGACATAAAGGTGTTTGGAGATGTTGATCTCATCATTCAACAAGTGAACAAAACATTCCAAGCAAGGCACCCAAGGTTGAAAGCGTACAGAGATGAGGTATGGAGACTCAAAGACTCTTTTGATAGCTTTCGTATCTCATATATTGCTAGAGTAAAAAATCCGCTTGTTGGTTCCCTTGTTGTGTCTGCTAGCATGTTCACCCCTCCCATGCCCCCTAGATTGGCTTATGAAGTCTAGATAAATTATAGACCATCCTTGCCTAATAATTTCCAGCACTGGAAAGTCTTTCAGGATGAAGATGAAGTAAATAGGTTTCTGCAAGTCAGATAAATTCCCTGAAATGCAAACTGATCAAGAGAATGAAGCCTTGGAGGAAGGTCCCCAGCCCCAGCTAAGGAATAGAATTGGCCAAGATAGTATTGTACAACTACCTAGCAATCATATACCTAAAGGGCTAGTGCCTCTAGAGAAGTTGTTTGACCATAATGATGTACCTCATAAGATTGCCCAAAAAGAAAATCAGTGTGCAGTCCATAGCCGTAACATAGGGAGTCCATATCATCCAAAGTATATAAATCTGTCCACCCATTTATATGCTGCCCAAAGTTCTGAGTACTACACCTTAATGAAGCAATTTGCTGATCTCTTTGCTTGGGAATATAGTGACCTTAAAACTTATGACAAAAATATGCATAAGATCCCATTGGAGAAAGACACCATTCCTTTCAAGCAGAAGCTGAGACCCATAAATCCTTTACTCCTCCCTCTGATTGAAAAATAAATCAAGAAGTTGTTGGCTACGAAAATCATAGTTCCTTTGAGATATTCAAAGTGGGTAGCCAACTTGGTAGTGGTGAGGAAGAAAAGTGGAGAAATTAGGCTGTGTGTGAATTTCAGGAACCTTAACAAATTCTCTAAGAAAGACAACTATCCCCTGCCCAAGATGGAACATTTGCTACAAAATGTCTCAGGAGCTAAAGTTATGACGTTCCTGGATGGATTTTTAGGGTATAACCAAGTTGTTGTACATCTAGATGACCTAGAAAAGACTGCTTTCACCACTCCTTGGGGCACTTTTATGTACTCCAAGATGACCTTTGGGCTGATGAATGTTGGGGTTACCTTTCAGAAAGCCATGGATATAGCGTTTATAGGAGAGAAGGATAAGTTTGTCCTTGTCTATCTAGATGATATAATAGTATACTCCAGCAACCATCAAGATCATTTGCAGCATTTGAAGAACGTGTTTCTGAAGTGCAGAAGGTTTGGGATATTAGTGAATCCTAAGAAGTCACAATTTGCTTTAGAAGAGGGCAAGCTTCTAGGACACATTGTTTTTGTTGCAGGTGTCAAGATTGACCCAGACAGAGTGAAAGCAATACAGACCTTGTCTGTCCCAAGATCGAAAAAGGACATCCAATCCTTTCTGGGAAAAATAAATTTTGTAAGGAGGTTTATTCCTAATTTTGCAGAATTGGTAAAACACATCACCTCTACACTAAAAATGGATTAGAAATCAAATGGACTGATGTAGCAAGAAGATCTTTTGAAGCCATCAAAAGAGATATTATGGGATCTCCCACTTTGATCAGCCCAAACCATAGCAAGGAGTTTCATATCTTCTCCTTTGCTTCCTTTGACACCCTTGCAGTAGTCTTATTGCAGAAAGATGATGAGGATTTAGAGCATCTAGTGGTATTTTTCAGCAAAACCTTAAGGGATGCTAAACTAAGGTATTGTTATGGCCTAAATCTACCTCAGGCCGAGAAAGGCAGGTCTAGGGTAACATCAAACCATGCTTAACCTGGTAGCTAGCCCTACTAGGTCAGGAGAGGGCTCTCTCCTTGTCAATCTCAAAGAAAATATAACAAGTAAGGCTTGAGATGATTGATATAAAAACTAATTTTAGGCTAGGTATGCTTGTTCATAGGAAATTGATTAAATTTAATGGTTGGGTTGCTGGATCAGATGGGGAAGGCAGCTTTGGGTCTGGGAAATGAACACAAATTTGTAGAGGTTTCTGTGGGGTGAGGTAGGAAAGTGTTTTAGCACTTTGTAATGAGTGTAATGGTGAGTCTAAATACTGGTGAGGAGCTTCAGAGGGCATGCAAAAGTCATGAGTCCTCTTCAAACAATAGAAAACATGTAAAACTAAATAAACCCTAAGGTAGAGCACTGAACCATCAATGAATTCTACCTTTTACACTTGATTCATTTAGCTATGAAGAATAAAAGAGATGATGGCACACATAAACATAAGATCATTGACTAACTGAGAAGGAATCTATGCTAATTCACATTACCACAAGAATCCCACAAAATGCTACAAAACCCTGGTTTATTTCCTTGCCAAACTGCAGAAGTGATGTACAATAGTGCTCAATCTATCCACAAGAGTCCAACCCTGACAAATGACTAAGAAAGTACAAGATATAGGCATCAAACTACCTATGTAACCATTAGGGGTTGAATTTATGAGTCTAAGAGTTGTTTCAACAAGATCTAAACTAGGAACTAAAAAATATGCAGTGGAAAAGCTTGCCTCTAAAACTATAGAAATTGATTCATTCAATTAAAAACCACCTATACATGATGTATATACCTCTGTGAGTCAATTTTCATCATTTTTACATCAAAGAACATCAATTTACATCATGAGTTTGACAATGAGATAAAAAAAGTCAAACTGAGAAAAAACTAGGCGAACATTTTGAGTTTTGAGCAAAATTGGCAAAATTTTCTCCTATCCATAGCACCGCTGATTGCATGCGTAGTGCGTTTTCCCAGCTGAATTTGGAGGCCTTCCCCTTCACCAAATTTTCTCCAATATGGCTTGTTGGAAAGATCTATCTGTCTAATTTCTAGGACAAGTGGAATTTTGAATTTGGTGTCCATTTTCCCCTCCAAAAATGCAATATCCCAAGACTACTTCCTGTGTGGCCAAAAAGTGGCAGAAATGGAATTTTTGAGGTGTTTTTGGCCCTTTTGGAGGTTCAAAACTTGTCAAAACTTTCCAACCATTTCTAAGCAAGCATATTTTTTCATGCTGATTCCAAATATGTAAGCCATTTTGCAGGAAGATGTCCCCATCAAAATCGTAGTGCCGATGGCGATACGCACCTGTCAGAAAAACCTATTTTTTGCCTAAAAGATTCAAAAATGACAAAAACTTCACCAAATTTCTTAAAATTTGGCATGAGTGATCTTTGTTAGGTGTTGTGCTAGGTCAATGATGCTTCAGCCAAGATCTTGAGCTTATCTTACTATTTTTTTTACTTTCGAGGCTCTCCTTAACTTGGCTTTTAGGCTTCTTATCCTTGTCTTGCAAATTTTGTTTCGAGCCAAATAGTGATAAGCCATGTGGCGCAACATTTTCTTATCCCTGTTAGATTTTTCCAACAACTTTTCCAAATGAATATTTTCCCTCTCTAACCATGATTCTCAGTCGGACTCTATTTCTTGCTCTAGTGAAGTTAGCTTGATTTTCCTTCTCTTTGCCAATTGTTGATTTTCCCTTATGTTTTACAGCTCCATGATTGTTTGTTTGTCCTCTGGTTGCTTGTTCTATTGCTCAAGGTAATTAATGATCCATTTAGCCCTCTCAATGTTAAGTGATAGGCTTTGGATCTCAGCTTTCTACTCCTTGATGATCTCATCCTTGAGTGAGCCCAAATCAGTGTCCTCTTCCTCAATCAAAATGAAACCCATGTCTTGGCCTTCAGAAGGCCCTTCATCATGCAATGGTTTCTTTCCTCTGTCTTGTACCTACTCTATTGAAGAAGAAGGCAAAGCCCCTTTCACCCCGGGTGAAGATTGCATTTGCCTGTTTTTTGGTGAAGAGAACGAGACCCCTTCCACGTCTGATGGAGATAATACTCATTTGGTCACTGCAAATAGTCTCCTTGTGCCTTGTTCATAAGTGACAAACACTGGCACACCTAAAGGTTCAGTCTCATGGAAATCTGGCTAGTTTGAAGGCCCTTCTTCCTCATGAAGCACCAATGGAGTCACCTGAGGGCTTTCGAATACCTCATGTGCAATGAAAATATCCCATGAGATATTCAGCAAGCTAAGCTGATGCAAAACAACAATCTTAATCAATGAAAAATGGTAAATGCTACTGAATTGCTGAGGAAGAGGTTTCTTTTGTACGTATGTAGCCATCTTCTCAATATTTATACATATGAAATAAGGGAGGTTCATCATCCTCACTCTAGTGAAGTGCATCAACAATCTAACATGGTAAGTATACAAATGAGAAAACCTCCCTTCGCAGGTGAAATATTTGATAATGAGTTTCATAAGTGGAGCCTAAGTGTCTTGTAGGTATCTGAAAGGAAAGACCTTGATGATTTGCCTTTGATAACTAGCCTTGATGTAAGGCTCATAATGCTCTCTGCCCACATATTGCCCCTTATTCCGTTGTTCTCCCACATTAGGGATGCATGTTGCTGCTGCAATAGTTTCAGGTGTCAAAGTGAAAGAATCCTCAGCTAGGTTCACCTGGCCATTGTGAAGATGAAGAACAAATAACCTAGCAAGCTCATGGTGATATTTCACCCTCTCCACCATCTCACAAAATTGGTAATAAGACTGATGTTTAAAACATGTTACTACTAGAGGGCAAGCTAGTAACTCTGTGAGACTGGTGGGCTCCTCCCAGATGTGTTTTCCTCCTTTATGTGGTTTTCTTGGTGCATGAACCTCTTGGGAAGAATCACTGATAGTTTCATCATCCTTCTCATATGTTGAATCTGTTTCATTCTTGCAAATGTGGATGAGTATGAAGAGATTTTCTCAAATATGGGAATACTGCTTTTTTTCTTTTGGGGATAAAAGGATTGACGGATAGTAAGACTGTGAATGGGGGTTTTGGTGATGACAGTAGAGTTTTAAGTAATGATAGGGTTTGGGAAATCGGAATTAGGGTTTTGAGAATGGTAGGAATTGTGTATAGGGCTTAGGGTTTGGTGATAGGGAGTAAGGTGAGTATCAATGGGAGGGGAAAAGAGGAGGGGATTTAGGGAAACTTAGTGCAGGGGGATGGGATATAGGAAAATAATCAAAAGGGAGTGAAAACAACAAAAAACAACAAAACCCTAGACAAGCTTGGCAAGACAGTTTTAGTTACAGCTAGGGTTTCATTTTTCAATATTCAAATCACCACCATGGATAAAAAATTCTCTTGCTGAGAGGATGTACTTACTTGCCAAGAGGTTATTTGTGCATTTGGAGGTAGAGGAGGGTGATAAAATTGGTTTTGAACCTCCAACAACATATGCGTTGTGCCAACACCCATGTGCATAGCACACTTTCTATGCGTGGTTCCCCTTCGATTTCCTTTGTAAAACCTGTGCCAGATGCATAGTGCCAGGCAGGTGCATAGCGTCGGTGCCCAGATGCGTAGCGCCACCAAATTTTCGTGATTTTTGCCTGATTTTTCCTCTTTCTCCCACAAACCTGATATTTGTTCTCCAAGAGTGAATTTTGCACAATGAAATAACAAAGGGGACCTTTTCCACTTTAAATATACATGACTTTAATTTTTTATCCATCTCAAACCCACTTTGCTAATGTTAAAGTCACTTTGCTTTTAAAAGCTCTGTTTTTCTTTTTGTAGTTTGACTCATGAATTGAACTTTGCTTGATGAATTGATGCATTGATGTTTTTGTTTCTTGCAGAAGCTGGAGTTGGCAAGGTGACCAAGGGCAACAACTCTGAACTTATTACATATGGGGAAATTAAAATTACATGAAATTTTTATATATAGAAAATAAAAACTCTGTTTTTCCTCAAAACAGGGTTTTGAGGAAAAAGTCACTTATTGAGTACAATATCATTGAAATTTTGATCTTGAGACCTTATTTGACCTCCTCATGTGCTTGCTAACTCTTATTGAGCTTTTGCATGACTATGGTGACAAACCCTAGACCTAATGAGACCCTAAACCCTAAAAATGGCTTTTGCAAATGTAATGACAAAAGATACTTGTAAATGACCTGAACTTGTAAAAATAGGCTAGCAGGTAAAGATCATGAAGGAAATTTGATAATGAACCGCTACCATCAGTTGATCGATGACCTAATAGAATGTAGTTGATTAGATGGGACACCTAAAATGCATGCAAAAAGAGAATTTTGATCACTGATGGAGGGATGAAGATACCGACACTAACAGGTATGATAATATCAAAAAGCAAGCTTATGCTCTTATCAAATCTTTAAAGGCTTTCTGAATCTACATTCTGCACTCCAAGGTAATTGCATGTGTTCCCTCTGCTTCAGTAAAGGATGTCCTGACGTAGCCAGATGTTGATGGAAGAAGGGCTAAATGGATTGCAAAGCTTATTGAATTCAACTTAGAACTGAAGCCCACCAATCTTATTAAGGGTCAAGGCCTTGCTAAGCTGATGGCTGAAGAAAATTGTAGGATGCTGGACATGAATTGGATAAGCACAAACTTAGATGACAGATAGGCAGGGGGAGAAACAGTTGGACAAGGAAATGACTAGTTGTTGGTTGAAAATCTGGCCTCTTGTGAATGGTATGATAAAAAATAGCTCACTTTCTGTTGAAACTAGAAGTCCCTCTAGGTCTTAGCTCGAGCCAAGCCAGAACCGTTAAGCTGAAGGCACCAAGTATTGTATTCATGAAAGCTTTCTTTATTGGATGGACCCATCAGGAATCCTCATAAGATGTTTGGACAAAGAACAATCTGGGGAGGTCATGCATCAGTTTCATTCCAGCATCTGTGGAGGACATCACTATTGGAAAACCACAACCCACAAGATCCTCAGAGCTGGGTATTATTGGCCCACTTTGTTTTATAATTTCTTTTCATTTGTAAAATCTTGTGACATGTGCCAGAGGTTTGAAGGAAAACAACAGTTGAAATCCTTACCCTTGAAGCCAATACATGCTAGTAGCCCTTTCCAGCAGTGGGGCTTGGATTTCATAGGGGAAATTAATCCACATTCTTGTGGCTAGCACAGATGGATCTTAGTAGCCACTGATTACTTCACTAAATGGATTGAGGCCATCCCTACTAGGAAATTTGATCACCATGTTGTCATGAAGTTCTTGATAGAAAACATTTTCACCAGGTTTGGCTGTCCACATAGATTGGTTACAGACAATGCAGCAGCCTTCAGGGCAAAAGAGTTCGTGGACATGTGTGACTCAATGGGGATTAAGCTAGTGCATTCCACCTCATATTAACCACAAGGCAATGGTCTAGCAAAATCATCCAATAAGAGCCTAATAAGGATAATCAAAAAGTTGCTAGAAGACAACAAAAGGAATTGGGATTCCAAACTGACGTTTGCATTGTGGACTGACAGGGTGACCACCAAGAAATCCACAGGGAATTCTCCGTTCAAGCTAGTATATGGCACTGAGGCTGTATTCCCAATCCAATTGACCCTCCCTGAGGCCAAGTTCTTGCAAGAAGAATAGAATGAGGAAAATGACATAGCAAAGAGGATTATTGACTTGGTTGAAGTGCATCAAATCAGAGATCAATTGATTGAAAAGTCTGCAACACATCAAAAGAGAATCAAGGAAGCCTTTGACAGAAAGGCAAAGATGGACAATTTTCAAATTGGAGACTTAGTTCTTAAATCAAATGCATTGAAAGAAAAGAAAAGCAATCATGGAAAATTTGATGCTCTGCGGACTGGACCTTTTGTCATTGCTCAAGTCCGGGGGAACAACACTTTCATGCTGCAAAGTATGGAAGGAGAAATAGTTTTGATGGACTAGTTAATGGGTGGCTTTTGAAGTTTTATGTTGTTTAAGACCTTTAGGCCCCAATATTGTAAAATATGTCTTTTACAGTTTTTAGGTGTAGGCTTAATTAGACAACATGCCTAATGGAATACTAGGAAATCTTGTTGATCTTGTTTCTATATGAAAGGCAGTGGTCTACGGTTCTTGAAATCTCACAGGGAGGATTTCACCCCCAGAAGGAGCCAGTGTTAGCTCTGCTATGTAGCGCTGACCTTCTAATGATAGAGAGAAGCTTGGTCTATTTGGTTGTGTCCCGAAAGGGGCTTACATTGGTTGTTTTTCCCTGTTTTCCCTCACCCCTCTTACCTTTAACCTTCCCCATTTCATAAACGAACCTTCCAAATCCGACAAAATTCCCTTTGGCCTCTGCCCTAAGCACAAAGCTAAACTAACCATAAAACCTTATCCATATGCCTTGCGCGCTCGTAACCCATTGTACCACATCCCCACCGTTGATCAACCCCCGCCAATCCAACTGCTCACATTGCGCTTAATAAAGGCACCCCGCTCGACCACTTTCCACCGTCAAATCATCTCCACTAAGATCTAGCGGCCTTCACACATATCGCGTGGACAACTAGATCGAGTAATATCCCACGATGAGGGCGGTTTTTCTCTCTCATCCGCTGCTACATGTCGTTTGTTGTGTGGAATCGTGCTACCCTAAGCAATTACCACTTAGCACCTGAAAGCAGAGTGATGAAAACCGTTACCGCCCAAGTAAACCACCCCCATTCGTTAACGTTTGTGCAACTCCATCACACGATGATCGTCCGATCTGTCAACTGAATATCCAATGGCCTTGACGCACCCCACTACCACTTCGGCCGTTAGCCTTCACCGGGCCATCTCCGCCATTCATCTCCCCAATTCGACAGTCATCTCTCTTGCTCATCCTAACTATCCACCTACCCATGCACCCTATGTCCTATGTCCATTCTATTGTCCAAGGAAGGAGATGACCAGCTTCGCTTGACTGATAACAGTTGGATCCCCAACAACCACATTAAACATAAAGCATGGCCAAAAGGAGAAAAGGACATGGCACGACTCTATAACAGAACATATCAGTCATGGACTTCACTGCTGCGAGCATTCCAATTGCTTAAAGGACAACACAACAGTTTTACAGATCTGATTTACACAGTGAAGCAAGCAACCTCGTTCAGAGACTCCATCAGGCAGTTAAATGCAGTTGGTGGTCAATTAAGACCCCTCCATACCTAAACGGTCAGGTGCCATTGTAATGTAAACTTATAAATATCCAGAAGAAAGATGTAATCATGGTGGGTATTAGATGTAAGGTTCAACTTCTAGAGACTGTAGACACTTTGTCGCTTGCAGCGTCTCATCTTCATTTTAAGCAATACAAGCTTCTTTTGTTGTTAATTACTCACTGTCCATTTTCTTCTATTCTAAACTTGTGCCTGATGTGTAGTGGTCTGGATCTCTTAACTTTTAACACTAGATAGCTGTCATCTTATCTCTGTGTTAGAATGTTGAATGCATCACTAAATAGGTTACTTAAGTTTCTTTCTATCTAATGCAGGAGAGTTGTCATCGTGTCTTTGCATTAATAGATTACATTTGCAGGTTTCTGTACTAGTTGCAGTCGGCCATCACATGGTCTTATGTATCTACTAGTGTGGTTAGTATTCTCCATATTCACCTAATATATAAACTGTGAGCATTGGTAGTCTAAGGCCTTGTAGTCTGAGGGTGTTCATGCATGTCTAGAGTGAAACATAGTAGAAGTGGCTATCTGGCTTAAACCAAACCATCACTCCTTCCATTAAACTTTACAAAAATAGTTGAATTTATATGTTACCATGGATCTCCGAGCTACAGCCTAGGAGAGTTTTTTAGAATTCTAACAGTGTAGATTTGCAACTTCTCATGAATTTTTAATAAAAATCACAAGACACAAACCTACTCTACTTCTCTACGGAAGATAATGCACAATTTAGAACAAAAAATTTAGACATGTAATAAGAAATAACACACATGCACACAATATTTCTCTTGGGGAAAACAATATACAAAAAAAACTTAATGCCTACTTGCATTAATCTAATAAATAGATATGTATTACAATTTCTTTTCTCAACTAAGCACAACCTACAAGAGAGTAACCTATCTCTCTGCTCACTAAGAAGCGTTGACCCAGACTTGATCAATTTATGTCTATTCTTGAGCCCCGATTTCCTTGTGGAATTCCTTGATACATTAAGCCCCTATTATTTAGGATTTTTTCTAAAACAGATTGCGTAATTCCAAAGGTTGATCAACGAACTGCATGCAACACCTATACACTCAAGACTAATATACAACTGATGTTACACTACCTTGGAATCTCCACCACAGCTGGGGAACTCGAATTATTTGGATGCACTAGCTATTTTGAGTTGATTGATCAGTTAATTGGATGACCACTTAGTTTGATTGAAGTCCCACTGCAAAACTGACCTTCCACTAGTTCCTCCAATGGTTAGAACTAGTTTAAATGAAATCCAATTGAGATGACTGACTTTGATTGCTACAAATTAACAATCACACATGGTTAACTAAACTCTATCTCCTCCAACTCGAATTTACTATGTAAACTGGGTGACACAAGTCATGTCACACAAGTTAATTGCATTGAAGTTGTCTATTGATGTGGAAATTCAAATGTTCTCAATTTAATAAAGGCAAAATCAAATCAAGAATTTGTTGCTACATTTTTCAAAAATCCTTCAGGTGAATCTAATATGTGTTGCCGATGACAGTGAAGAGTTCTAACACGACAATGTGCTGATAACAACCACCAACTGATAGAAGTAGCGTTCAAAATAAATAAAACAGTCAAAAAACATTGATTAGAACTCAATCGATGGAGGCCCCGAAAAATAGTCCAATTATGTTACTCTCTATCACATTCAGTGGAAGTGCCTCCATCACTCCTCTCACCAACCACACCTCTGTTTTCGACGTCCATCGCCCTAAATCCCATAAGTTGTTGTTGGCCTCCATCACTTCACTTCCTAAAGAACCCATCAACAACATAAAGATGGGCCCTTAATCCTTTACCTTTACATTTTTTACTAGCACCTCGTGTTGAAAATTTTAAGACAAAAGTTTTCTTTTGTGTTAAAAATTTGTCTTAAAAGACCCCTTTGTGTAGTAGTGTTGGATGCAATGACAAACAATTTGTTTCTAATCGTGTCAACATAGATCGAAGGGACAAGAGAGAAATTGTTGTCTAAGAAGTCTTGCTAGGAAAAGTTGTCGTGTTCTTCAGAGTCGGCTACCCCCACAAAATGAAGATTCCAACAAATCGTTGTCTTTATATAAGATAATGTGAATGGTAAGTGAAATAGCAACCTTGGTATAGGCACGACACAGTAGTAGCCTGCAAGTTGGCAGACTTAGGGTGCATTGTCAGAGTCCATGTTGTAGTTGTTAGATAATATTGTCTTAAATTGACATGTTTTTGTCTTAATTGTTAATTGTCTTAAATAAGTTTGGTCTTAAGTGGTCATTGTCTTAAATATAAAGTTGTTTTAAAATATTTTTGTCTCAAACTATTTTTGTCTTAAAATAGTTTTATTTTTGTTTTAAATATAAGTTGTCTTAAAATATTTTTGTCACACCGTTTTTGTTTCAAATATAAAGTTTTGTATTAAACTGTTTTTGTCTTAGATATAAAATTTTGTCATAAAATATTAATCTTAAATTTAAAATTTTGTCTTAAATACAAAATTTTGTCTTTAAATATTTTTATCTCTAACTATTTTTTTCTTAAATTTTATATTTAAATCAATTCAATTGATAAAAATATAAGAAAAACTGGAGAATCCATAATCCAATGATAAATTCTCTCCGATCCAAATTGCAGCCCAAAAGGCATTTTACTTTCTCGAAGATACTTAGAATAAAAGGGCATATAGGAAACATATGTGAGACAAAATCCTCCGCATGCTTACACAAAATACACCAACCCAACAGAAATTAACTCTTCATCCTTTATCTGTATTTTCTTTTCAACAAAAATACTAATTTTATTAATTTTTAGGACTAAAATGACTTTGCGAGGAACAATTTTTCAAGCTTATTAGTGATATTGATTGGACGAAAATAATTGCTTTCCCACTTAAAGTTGCTCGAGTTTAATTGGTCCATTTTCAGCTATGGTTACCAAATTAGGGATATGTGATGTGAATGTTGTCACCTTGTGGCATCTTTATGTGATTTAGCACTACTTCTTTCCGTGTAAAGCTATTCACTCTTGCATCACAATTCTGTTACCTTCGTCCACGATAACGACCACAGGTCCATGGGCAAACCGTCATCCTCCCGTTTCCATCTCATCCTTGGGATTATGCAGTAGTGGAGTCGTAGTGTGCAAGGAACGGGTTAAAGATTGATTTGGATCTTCACCGACTTATTAGGAACAATAGAAAGATTAATCATTGCCGTGGTAAAAAATGTGTAATGTACAAAAACTTTTAGATCTAACTCCAAATGTGATGTTTTAAGTTTATAAAGGTATAATATCTTACTTTTTCTTTAGAATGTTATAGTCTAACTATTATGTTTTTTTGTCCTTAAAGTTATGGAAATTTTAGTGATATTTTAAAAATTAGGCAGAAATTTTTGTAAATCCAAATAAATGCTGTCAAACTTCATAATTTTAGCTGTCCTTGAAGTTTTTGATGGTGCTGAATCTATTTCCACCATCAAAAACATGATTCAAACATGGCCTCTACAAGATTTTTTGAATTTTTTTTTGCCCACGCCACTTTTGGCCGTCTGGGCAATTTCCGTAGACACTCCGTTTTGAATATGTAACCTCTTAAGAAAAAACACATGCTCTTAGCCATTAGGCTCATATATATATATATATATATATATATATATATGAGGTAGTCTAATTTATAGACAAAATGATATTTTAAAAGATTTTTTTTTGGTTAATTTTAAATTAAAATTCTAGATAGATTTTTAAAAACTTGAGTTTAAGTTATTGAATCTATAGAATTCCAATAGGTCAAGAAAATTTTCAGGGCGTTAAATTTATTTATGCATTCAAAAATGTATTTTAAATAACAAAAAAAACATATTTTTTCTTATCAATTCCTATGAAAATATCTATTTTGTCTATAACTTAAACTAGCCCTATATATAAAAACTTCCAGATTAAATTGTAAATTAAATTTAATTATCATTCTATTTTTTAATCTCCATGCTGCAACATTAAATTAGTTTACCTTCCAGTTTCCGGGTAGTAAGTGTTATTGAACATTGCAGAATACAAAAATAAAAATGGTAGTAAGTGTTACTGAACATTGCAGAATGCAAAAATAATTTTTTTGTTGTAATCTTGGAAATGCACATTTCGGGGTAACAGGTGGAAACTGTATTCATAAACCATTTTCATTGAGAATTTGAAGATTACAAAATGAAGTGGAAACAATGTCCCCACCAAGTTGCAATTGCTATGATCTAATTGTATTCAATCCAAAGTTTCATTAGAAAAAACTTTAATTATCTTTTTTCATTCTTATCAAAGTTATTCGCCTACATGCTGACGTGTTGATGTGTTAGTAAATAGTGAACATCACTTCAAAATATATACAAATCAGTAGATAGTTGAATTGAAGCTGCTGTGATTCATAATAGTTGAAAGAATAATTTTGGTGTAAGTCAGATGTAAACAGAGATTTGTCGACTCTTTTTGAACTAACCAGTGTGGTTCATCGTTAGGACAAGTTGAAGAAATAGATCCAGCTGTGCATGCTAAATAGTCTGAGCAGAGCCTCCAACCACTATCTTGATCAACAACTAATTTTGACTTAAAAACCGCAATCAAAAAATCAAATTGATAATTTACGCAGAAATTATTTTTCCACATCAATAAATCTTAACTGTTTCACATTTTAATTCTTTTCCTTAAATATATTTTCATGTTACTTTATACGCCCCAAATCCTACAACATTTTCACACTATTTCGCAACATTGTGAATCTGCCACTAAATGTTCAAACGGTAATAAAATAAAAATAATTTAATATGCGAAAACAAACCAAGATGTCGGGTACAATGAGTTGCCTCCTATGGAGTGTTTTAGTAATATCTAAAATTAAGTAATTTATTATGTGAATACCATAGGTCGGTAGTGTAGGAAAGTGTAACTAATATGAAAGTAAATTTTTTCACTAATTCTGATCTTAGAATTATCTCTAAAGTTTTGGTGTTTAAAATCTCTTTTACAGTAATCTCACCCGTGAACCCAACAAAGCTTTTGAGTCTACAGTGCAGTGCGTTGTACACCCACGTATGCTCAAACTGATCAGAGTGACAAAATTAAAATGGGGCATAGCTCGTGATACAAAAACAAGGAAACCGAAAAGACAGCTTGGGGCCTTCATCATTACAATTTGACACGCAATATCTTATCGTCAGCTCTTGGAATACGATTGATGAATATTAATATTTAATTGCACTTCTTTGATTTTGAGGGCATTACAGAATCGGAAGTAGGAGAGATGGCTGAAGTAAAGATACAGAGCACTCTATCAAATTCACACCAGTCTGCGACTGATTCAAAAGATTCAGATATTTCTGTCAGGAATTTTACTTTCAATTCTGCCAAATCAGTTAATCTGCAGTTGATTGTATCAGGCACTTCAGAAATTGTTGCAAGCGGAATAGCCATGACTGCGGTGATACTTATTTGGACTAGGTTACTGAACACAATAAGAAATGATACATCGGGAAATTTCGTTCACGATATGAACAAGGTAATACACACATCTTTTATACATCTAATGGTGGCATGCTATCTATCTATGATATAACACATTGAGTAATGAGTGGGTGTTGGTGAATTGTGCAGTATTCTTTACTTCTCCTCTATTTTCCAGTCGGTGTCTGGTTTGCTGCTCTTCTGGGTGCGTACACAACTTCCTCTCTCATTACCACTTTATGAAATTGTTGCTCACTGATTACGATAGATTGCTGTCGGAAGATCATGATTACCATGTAAATGTTAAGAAATTGTTGTAGCATTTTCAGCAAATTTTGACTTGTGTCAGGGGTTGAGCAGAAAAGTGAGCATTAGAATTATACTCGGATGATTAACAGTAATTTCCGTAAGTATAGAAATCTGAAGGATATATATAGATATATATCTAAAGTTTATATATGAGTGGATAGATCGTTCTATTCATATCAATTAGAAGAAGGCCAACAGACATTGAGATCTTTAATGTTTTGGATTTAATATTTTTCTCCTAATAATTTGTACCTTGCATTGTGTGAGCAGAGGCGTTCTGGCGGGTGAGGACCGCAGAAAGGCAAGCGTCTCGGGTGCGTAGAGAATATTTGAAAGCGATATTGATGGACCCTTTGACACCCAAGGCACCACCACATCACAAAGTGGTTAGCAGTGGGCAAATTGTCATCCTCCCGTCTCCATCTCACCGTTGGCATTATGCAGTAGTGGAGTCGTAGTGTGCAAGGAACTGGTTAAAGATTGATTTGGATCTCACCGACTTATTAGGAACAACTAAACATAGACAGCTGTACAAAATGTCGTAATAGAATGCATAGAAACGTTTAGATCGGAAGTCCAAATTCTATGTTCTAAGTTTATAAATGAAATTTAGAATCCCAAGTGGTTTGAACTCTATCAATTTTTACATTGATTTTCTATCAATTTTTACATTGTAATTGAAATTTATGTTGTTTCCGTACACGTTTTGAACTTTAGACTTCAAGCTGTTGGTCAACACCCTACTCTTGCCCACATAGTTTACGGAAAAAATATTTAAGCTTTAAGATATTTTTGTATCAACAGAAAATTATTGTAATAATTAAAAACGGAAAATTAGTGTAATAATTATTTTTAAATGTTTAGATTTATTTAGAAATTT
>APFE030348738.1:0-24380 GCA_000404065.3 Pinus taeda
GAGGACAAGTCAAAACTTTTGTGGGGGAGAGAAGCATCAATATTTTGTTCTTTTATCTCTCCATTGTAAATTTTTAAAGATTTCTCATCTCCTCATTGTAAATTTCCAAAGCAGTTTGTTCCAGCATTCCAGATTTCAATAAATAAGTTGTCTTGTCATTGTTTTATCTCAAAGTGACCTGGTTATAAATATTATGTAGGGGGACCTGTTATGTCCAAGAAGACCATGCTATCAGCACCAGCAGTAATGGGACCTGTTTAGACACACAAAAAGGGACCTGTTAAGAGATTGATATTTCAAGGTTACTTCAATGCAGCTTCAGCAAGTTTCTACAAGGGCAGGTTGCTGAGCACCAAGACTCCATCAAACACCCAAGCTCAAAGTACCTGTATGCACATAAAGAGATGCATGAACATCTTCAGTATTTCAGAGGGACCTGTTGCATTCAAATCTACCTCAGGGGACCTGTTATGAACAGCAAAGAAAAGTCAAACAACAGTCAAGAGGCTAGCCCTACTCAGCATGCCAATGCAACAACAGTCAAACAAAAGTGTAATATGCTCCTTGTTCTTAACATTTAATTTCTTGGATTAATTTTTAATGTTAATTTTAATAACTGTGACTGTTATGATCGATTTCAAGGGCACATTTTTCATCATCCCTTATCTCCCTGATTCTTCCCTACTTCAACCTATTTCCTACTTCTAAAATCCATTAACCCTTCATTTCAACCTTGTTCTATGCATCCTACAGCCATACCAACATCCTCCATTTGGCCGAGTACCAACAGGACACGTGGTGATGGTTTTTAAAAGAGAAATTATATAAAGGTAAGAAACAGGAGGCCTATTCATTATTTTGCAGGCGGCCGAATGATGATTTCACCACCCGACACACCTAAGTGATTCAGAGGACTCCATCATACCTCAGTATGGTATATATGCTCCCAGCGCTCCCATGATAGCATTTGTGCAAGCGGCATCATTATTCCCCTGTTTTCAAAAATGAACACGCTCTGAGGTAAAGGAAGGTCATTTCACTCCCATTTTTCAGGTTGATTACGTTGGCGTATAATCCCGTGGCTTCCACAGTAAGGACCGAAGGCAGTGAGCGCCACTTGATTTCAACTCCCACCAAGTTACACGACAGTCGACCCAGCATCACATTGGATACTAAGGGAGCGACGCCATCAGGTAACAAGTCAAAATTTCTTTGTTAAATTTGCAAGGTAGAGCTCGACCCTCCGCCAAGATGACAAATAGGGTCGAGCCAAGCGTGTTCAATAGTTCCCAATACCATGAAGACTGCATTTTGATTCTCAGAGAAATACAGTGGTTGCCCTTTTTGGAGAAATTCCATGGAAGCAACGAAGAGGTTACTAAGCAATTCGTCTTCACATTTAATGGGGAAAAAGCCCTGATAGGCAATTTCTCATTCAGGGTTTCAGAAGACACAATCGCCCAAGCAATAGGGATCAGCCCAGAAGGAGAAAAGTATTTTAAGACCAAGCAATTCAAAGAGAAATCGTGGACCCAATTCATGTCTAGGTCCCGAGTCTCATCGGTTAACTGGAAGAAAGGCATCCCAAGAAGTTGGTTGGTGCATCCTTGGGATGAAATGGTCTACATACTTCAAAAATTCGTAACCTGTGAAGGCCACTACAGCATTGTTTATCTATACCATATCAAGTTGTTGCTACACTTGAAAAGGCAATGTGTTATCAGTTTACCATATTTTCTATTGCAGAGCCTAACCAAGATGTCAAAGACCATCCAGAAGTAGAAGGGAAATGAAGACAAGAGCCTATATCATTTTGGCTTAGTTAAAATTCTTATTGAGCATGAAATGCAGAGAAGAGGGAAAACGTGGAAGGAGTTCTTAGCTGCCAACCAAATTAGAGATGAGGAAGACAAAGAAGAATCGAAGGAAAACTCAGGATTCATGAAAGACATCGATGAGGAGATCCCATCATCATCCAAAGCAAACAAGGTACCTCCACCTATGAGCAGCATAAGGACTAGGCAAATGAGAAAGGAAGATGGTGAGTGAGTGTGAGTATATTTGAGAGGTCTTCTGATTGGATGCCTTCGAGCAGTTTGTAACGGGCCATCAGTGTCGAATATCAGGCCAAATATATGTTTACTATGTGGTATTATATTCAACTGAAGTCAAGTTTATGATATTTCGGTGAATCGATCATCTATTTCACATAATGCAAGTAAAATTGTTGTTCCATTGCTAGTATTCAAAAGAGATGGTGATTTAACATATATTCACAGTGCAGTGAAATGATATGCCATAGGCACGGTCCAGCAGTTGAAAGTTAAATGCGGAACGATGGTTAGAAACCAGAAGCACGACATTGAAACAAAACAATTGGCAATCATTGCAAATGTTGAAGCGCTAGACACGGGAAAATTAACACAGGTAGGCACAATCTTCAATTAACAATTGTATTGATGCATTGAGTTTCGAATTAGAGTGCCGAAATGTTGAAGAAATGGTAGTATAACAGAAATAATCAAATTCGAATTGTGTGTGATGCAATGGTATTACTTTGTAATGGGTATGTTGAAAAGAAAGAGGTGTATATCTATTTGATAGTTGTGGGCAAACACATTAATGTTAATGCCGTGCCATATTTCTGAGTGTTATTAATCCAGTAATTAACCAGTAATGTGTGTGGTTGATGTCAATTGCATAAAGGATGAATGGTATTATAATTTTGATTGATTAAATAACAAAGGTGCACAGAAACAATGAATTCAAAGTTGATTTGTTTAATGGGCTATTGGTGAAGTTGAAATTATTAGTTGGGTCAGAGGAAATGAATTCTGGTTGAATATAGAATGGAATTCCGGTATTCTCGCATTAAAATGAAACAAATCCCTTGATGTGTGGTGTATAAGATCGATATGTGTGCCACATTGAGTAAGAGCACATTCTTGAGTCCAGTCATAGTTATAGATTTTATTTCTGGGAGCACTAAAATGTTTGGCTGTGTTGAGGAATCATGTTAGGAATGAATTCCTTGAGCATGAATTCAAAGTATGTGTTTAAATGAATGAAAAGTTTGATTACTGGGTGTTGGTACCATTCCATGACCCCTTTTTCCCTCCCAAAACATGACATTTGCCTACCTCTTTTCATCATTTATCTCTCAGATCCCTTGGTACCATTCCATGACCCCTTTTTCCCTCCCAAAACATGACATTTGCCTACCTCTTTTCATCATTTATCTCTCAGATCCCTTGGTACCATTCCATGACCCCTTTTTCCCTCCCAAAACATGACATTTGCCTACCTCTTTTCATCATTTATCTCTTAGATCCCTTGGAAATTGATTAGTTAATAGTCTTATAGTTATTAAGTTGCATTGAAATTGATTTAAGGGTTTTATGTTAATGAATTAGGAATTTTTGACAAAATGACTACAGGAAGTTCCAACATCTTGTAATTGGTTTATTGCTTGACATGTGGCATGACAGCTAGGCTAGAGCGAAGAGTAGGGATGAAAAGCGGAATGTCCAAGCATGGACAAACACCTATCCTGCAGCAGAATCGACCCTCCTACATGCGCGGTCAACGAAGGTCAACTATGGCATGTTGCCAACAAAGGCAGCAACAGCACGCAGTCCAAATCGATTTAAGTTTTGTTTCCTTTCTTTAAATCAGTTAGGATAGAAACATTTTCAAAAATCGTGATGTGGAAAAAGCGGCAACAGCCTGCTCATGAATGTACATCCATTTTCAAGGGGTGTAAAACCATATGTAAATATAGTTCTGAACCGGTTGTATTATGGTTATCATTGTCGTTGTTTCAAAAACAGAGTTTCGATTTTAATATCAAAGACTTTCATTACAGTCACGATTTCACTGTGTTGATTTGGTAATCGTTGGATCATAGTTCAGTATACCTAGAACGCGGACGGGCCCTGCGTAACGTGGTATACTTACTGTTGTTTTATTTCATTTACAGTTAGGGTATTAATATGCGCAGTAATTCAAAACGATTTATGTTTTTGCATATATGTTTATGAATGCGCTTGAATAGATTATCACCTGGATCATGAATCATATCCTGTAAGGGATTCGATCCCTTGTTATCTTGTAGAGCATCATCATGAACTTTATGCTTATGATTTCCATATATTTTATCTTGCATGACTGTTAATGAATGTTGAGTATTCGCTGAACAGAGGTTTTATGTGTGATGTCTCTGTAAGGGGACTAAAATCTTGATTGCAGTGATACACAGCGTTTTGGTTTGTTAAATGAATTGAATCTTGATTGCTAGTAATACTTTTAGTTTGATAATGAATCGAATAACAGCATTGTAATTAGTAAGATTAGATTTAGATAACGATCCTTTATGTCTATATACTTTAGGCGCACGCCTCTAAGTCTATGCACCCTGTTCGATAATAAATATAGCCTAATCTAGCACCCTAGATAGGACACTACACTGGGTTATGGAGCTAAAACATATGTTGAAGATAGTTTCCGCAATGATAATGGCAGGGGGTGAATTTGCATGGTATTAAAATTTATATGCTGAGATGCATGTGGATGTGCAGGATAGAGAAAGATTCTGGGTATTGCAAGCTGGCTTGCATCAGGTGGTATCAGAGGAGGAATAGCTCTATTTGAAGATTCAAGTTTTTAAGTTAAGTTAATTGCATGTGATGAATGAATGTTAGATGTTGGAACTGATGAATATTGCAGCACAGAGATGCAGTGCGGATGAGGAAGTGAAACAAGATCAACAGGATCTTGAAAGGTGAGTTGACAGGTATTATTTATCTCTGGTTTAAAGGTTATGCTTGGATAATTTGATTTACAGGCATAGTGAAGAAATCTCAGCAGGAAGAAGTAGATCACAGCTAGAGTGCAGTGATAAAGGAGTCCAACAAGGGATTCTAAGTGAATGTGGAAGAACTTAAAGATTCAACAGAGGTTGAATAAAGTTGCAGATGAGAGAAGCCTACAGGAGCAGTGGAGGATGCTCGAAAGGTTCCAGCAGAGGACCAATGATTACAAAAAGACCAGATCTGGAGGGAACGATTGGTGAGGTAAGTGGCAGCAAGAGAGTTTTCTGTGGTAGAGGCTTCATGCAAATCATAGGTGAGAAACTTATGGCGAAGGGGATGACTATTGAAAGTCATAAAGGAGAGAGCAGAGGTTCAGAAAGAAGCCATAGTATAAAAGAGAAGAAATATGCCAAGGCAAATGGCATAAGACAACAGTTGACTCAGGAAGAGTATGAGAAAGAGAAAGTTGAGATAGCGGTTCATCTTGAGCTATTGATGGAGTTGTTGCAGGAAAATGTGAAAGACCAGAGACATGGTTTACTGATGAGGAAGAGAGTGAAATTGTAGAGGATACAACAGAAAAGATATTTACAGATAAGCATGCAGTTAACAGAGGAGATGAGGAAGCTTGAGCAGATTATGGATGTACAGTTGAGACGGGAAGAACTCACAGCAGCTGAGTGGGAAGAGGAGGTTTCCATTGGTGAAACAGAGGAGAAGATCATTTGTGATTTCTTGAATTATTGGGTAAATCTAGATCAGCTGGATAATGTAAAACCATGTATTTTTGTAGCTGACAATTATGATGTGATGACAGGTTTTACTGAGGAGGATGTGCAATCTTGTGAAACTGTTACAGCACAAGAGGAAGTTCTTATGGATGTAGAAGAAGTGGATCAGTCTGTAGCACGAATAATGAAGCAACAGTTGAGACTGTTGAACTTTGTGTTTTTCAAACTGAAAGTTTGTGTATGAATGCAGGGATGATACGTGACGATGATCAATTTTTTATAAATGCTGATAATTTGTTAAGTGATGGACAAATAACTAAGTTTATTGTAGGAGTTGAGAATCAGAATTATGTTCTGATAACAGATGATGAGATGGTAACAATAGGAAGCTTGGCTTGTGAAAGTATTAAAGATTGCACAGAAAGTTTCTCAAAATAGATGACAGATTTATGGCATGAGTTAAGTTTTCTAGAGAAGGGACTAGAAGTATAGAGGATAAATATTCAGAATATAAAGGCAGAGATGAATGAAAATAAATAGGTTCATTTTCAGGAACTAGAATATAGATGCATTCTCAGAGAAGATGATGTTGAGGATAGACTGAGTGATAATCTCAAGAATGATTGGGATCAGTATACTGAAATGCTGGAAGAGTGAAATAAGGCACTGAGGCCTTATGAATTTTATTCTAACAAGTGTTTTGTGAGTGCAGGTATTGGTGGAGAACATTTGACTCAGTTGAGGAGAGAAGAATTTTTCTGTTCCAGAAGACAAGAGTGTATGGATGATCGGGTGGCAGTCATAACAGAAACAAGCATAGAAGCAAGAAGTCAGCGAGTGACAGTACAAACTGAGCAAGTCGTCTTAGCTCAGCAGGCAGCAAGAAATCAGTACCTTGAAGATTTATTGGACAACGAAATTGAATTATTCAGAAGAATCATGTTGAAAGTGTTTCAGAGGAAGACATGAGCAAGGAAGAGAAGCAACAGAAGCAACAAAATGAAAACAGAGACAGATTGTGAAAGTGCAGCTAGTGGAGCGATGCAGCATAAAGTGTGGACACCTGGAGAAGAACAACAGACAGAAGCAGCGACAAATGGAAAGTTGCAACACAAGATATGGGATCCATGGAAACATAGATCTGAACACATGATCAGGAGATCATGAATTTTTTCTACCTTGGGAGCCTGATGTAGGAGCATTCAGCGCAAGACAAATCATTGTAAATAATAGACATAGGGGGTCAAGCATTCCTAGAATTATTTTCCTAAGTTACAAGTCAGTTTAATATTTAGGCCTTTAAGTGTGATTAATTAGATGTTCCCAAAGTAAATAAATGAGAACATAGAAACTAAGGAGAGATTTTAGGCATAAAAGCAATGAATGTGGGCATTAAGGGATAAGGAGGCTTTTCTTGCTTTTAAAACAGGAAAAGATGGAATAAAGCCTCAAGAGATTTTTGTATGCATTGCATGTAGAGTTAGAGATTTTATTGGAGTGATTTAGGGAAGGGATGGAATTAGTAATCCAATTCCAGTTCTATATAACCATATGTAAGCCTACGGGCAGAGGAAGATTGTGAGTGAGTGTGAGTAGATTTGAGAGGTTTTTTGATTGGATGCCTTCGGGCAGTTTGTAACGGGCCATCAGTGTCGAATATCAGGCCAAAGATAAGTTTACTATGTGGTATTATAGTCGAATGAAGTCGAGTTTATGATATTTCGGTGAATCGATCATCTATTTCACACAGTGCAAGTAAAATTGTTGTTCCATTGCTAGTATTCAAAACAGATGGTGATTTAACATATATTGACAGCGCAGTGAAATGATATGCCATAGGCACGGTCCAGCAATTGAAAGTTAAATGTGAAATGATGGTTACAAACCAGAAGCATGGCATTGAAACAAACCAATTGCCAATCATTGCAAATGTTGAAGCACCAGACACGGGCAAATTAATGCAGGTAGGCATAGTCTTCAATTATCAATTGTATTGATGCGTTGAGTTTCGAATTAGAGTGTTGGAATGTTGAAGAAATGGTAGTATAATAGAAATAATCAAATTCGAATTGTGTGTGTGCAATGGTATTACTTTGTAATGGGTATGTTGAAAAGAAGGATGCGTATATATATTTGATAGTTGTGGGCAAACACATTAATGTTAATGCCGTGCCATATTTCTGAGTGTTATTAATCCAGTAATTAACCAGTAATGTGTGTGGTTGATGTCAATTGCATAAAGGATGAATGGTATTATAATTTTGGTTGATTAAATAACAAAGGTGCACAGAAACAATGAATTTAGAGTTGATTTGTTTATTGGGCTATTGGTGAAGTTGAAATTACTGGTTGGGTCAGAGGAAATGAATTCTGGTTGAATATAGAATGGAATGCTGGTATTCTCGCATTAAAATGAAACAAATCCATTGATGTGTGGTGTATAAGATCGATATGTGTGCCACATTGCGTAAGAGTGCATTCTTGAGTCCAGTCATAGTTACAGATTTTATTTGTGGGAGCACTGAAATGTTTGGCTTCGTTGAGGAATCATGTCAGGAACGAATTCCTTGAGCATGAATTCAAAGTATGTATTTAAATGAATGAAAAGGTTGATTACTGGGTTATGGAGCTGAAACATATGTTGAAGATAGTTTCCGCAATGGTAATGGAAGGGGTGAATTTGCATGGTATTAAAATTTATATGCTGAGATGCATGTGGATGTGCAGGATAGAGAAAGATTTTGGGTATTGCAGGCTAGCTTGCATCAGTCACATATAAAACTGTTGGGGTCACATGGTACCCACCTAAAACTTTTTCGTAGTCTTAGGTGATCTTCTAAAATTATTTCAGCTTCTCTCCATACATCCCTCTTATGATGACAACAGGGCCTAGTTGGTTCTTAATTCTTAGCTGAGCTTTTATTCTTGGCACCACAAAAATGGACTAAGTCTACATTTATGATTTGCCTGAAATACTCCAAGGCAAACAATCTCATGGGAATATACTTGGTTGACTTAAAAGGGCAAAGTTCACACCCATACATCCTAATTTCTATGTGATTTTTGTATAAGTACGAGTCACCTATCCGGTATTGCTTTGAGAGCTAGAGAATTTTCTTCATGTCACCATTAATTCTAGGACGGGAAACTCCTATCAATAGAGATGTTGCTGGATGTACAAATAAGTCCATGAACTCATTATAAGTGTAAGGGGACTCCAGGGTATTATGAAAGATTGAACTCCAAAAGATGACAAATCTAGGATTCCCTATGGTGTCCAGTTTTTTGACAGGGAATGGAAATTTATCTTACTGATAGTATAACATGAGATGGTATATGAAAGAGGTATATTTGAAAACTCCTTCTCTTTCCAAATTCAGGAATTGATCATGGATTTTGTTGGCAATGTAAGAGGCATAGTTATATCTGATAGCAGGGGGTTGCTCGGGAGTGAAGAATGATAGTAACACTAGGGTAATATCATCAACATATTCACTGGAGTTAAATCCCATTATCAAGGATATCATATCAATAATGAGTCTTCTAGTTTTAGTGAAACAAGTTTGCAGATAAGGAGGTGGACCTTTCGGCTGGTAGTTTGGTAGCATGAAGGTTTGAGCAATGCGGTTTACTTCTGATTGAGATAACTGAGAGGCTTTTTCAAGTAGGTACCCCATGGAAAGAGGAGAAATGGGTTGATTGTAGTGGAATTGTATCATTTCATTGATGGATTGAGAAATTATGTGAAAAAGAACAGTTTGGAATGGGGACATAACATCTCTCTGGATGGGATCATAATTAGCACAACAATGATGAATTATCTCTAGGAAAACATGGACTGAGGGGAGGAAATACATGGGAAGCTTAGATTCCCACAATCCAAAAACGTTAGACTTATTCATATCATTATCTTTGATTTGGTAGAAGATTTTAAGATGGTTACTATCACCAGATAGGTCTTTTATCTGAAAGTCTTTATTGGCTAGTGGGAGATAATCTAAGTATTTGTGAGGAGTGTTCATGGGTGTGACATTCAGGGCTACAGGGGTTTCCATCTTTGGTTCTTGTGGATTCAAAGATGGAATTGGGGAGGAATTTTGTGAAAATAAGTCAAACAGTATGTTTGGGAACTGTTTATGGCAACACAGACTAGACTAAAACTAAATTTGGCTTCTTTCTTGTAGAATTTCCAGTAGAAAACTAAAGTTACAGGTTTTCAGGGTAGACCAAATAAATACCTAGATTAAAGAAGAAAACAATACAATGGCAGGTTGGATGGCAGGCTGCGGAGTGTGTTGCTATGAATTTTCTGGTCAGCTAGCAGTTGGGAAGCTAGAATAGTTGACTCAGATGTCGTTGTGCATGGGAGCACGGTTCATAGCTTTTGGATTGAAAATGACCTTTTGTTCATTTTATCAAACAAAACTGAGGTTGGCGGGTCTTTTTTGGACTTATTAGACAGATGACGTATGCGGGATGTGACGTTTTGCCGCTATGTGGAGGGTGGTAAGTCGTTTGTATCACACCACTTTTGATGGTGGGCAGTTTTGGGCTGGGGCGAGCAAGCATATGGGGTTCGCGATGCGTGGCAAAGGTACGGGTGGAAACCGCCTGGTGATTGCGAGTTAAAGCACGGTCACCAGGGGGAGCGCAATATCATCGTCAACCGCTGGATAAAAAGGGAGTGATCAGATGACAGACAGGTGAGGGAGATGGCGGGAGTTTATGTATGTGGGCCTAATATATTATTAACTATATTGAGGGGAATGCGATTGGTCAGGTTGTTCTTAATTAACCTAGAGGGTTAATTAATTCCATTTGGAGAGGTGGGGAACTTTGGTTATTAACGAATTTCTGATAAATTCATTAATCCCTTTTGACCATATAATGGTAATATACAACCAGGGGCGGGATATGTAAAATGTCAAGGATTAGTATAGTTAAATAATACGAGAATGGATTAATGTTTTTTTTGGGATTTATATAATAGTAGTTAAAAGTTAATATGAAAAAATGAGAGTGAGCGCTAAGCAAAACATTTATGTTAAAAAAAGGGGTTTTTCTGTTGATATTATGTATTTTTCTAAGTAAAATAGGATTTTTACTTAGGCAAACTTTATGAAATGAAATGAATGATTGATGAATGTTTCTAAGTACTTAGGCTCTTAGATCATTGGGCCAAGGGTCTGGTCCCTTCAAAAGTTAGAGAAATGCTCTGAGCCCCTTTGATTTTCAAAGACCTTAATACTTTAGGGGAAATTAATGAAATTTTTAGGGGAAAAATGTTAATGGAGGTTAATTATTTGACCTTGTCTTGCTTGAACTACATCAAGTGTAATGTTTGCACTGTGCTTGTGATAAAAGTAGAACTTAACACATTTAAAAGCATTTTCATCACAAGTATCATTCTGCAACACCATCTACCTATGCTATCTACTTTAACCTAGCATTTTTTCTTCTTTATTTGGGTACACTTAGACTGGTGAACCCTTGTCAATCTTTTTTTCTTTTACATGGCAAGCCTACCTAAGTCTACACTTATTACATCCTAGGGCTCAAATTAAAGTGTTGAGCTCCTTTTATTTGATCTATTTATCTACTTATCTACCAAGATTACACTGTTTGGCCAGATATTTATTCTTTATCTCTAAAACATGATATTCAAATATGAACTAGTGAAGCTTGAGTTGCTTGACTATTCATCAGTTGTGGCATAAGTTAACAATCTGCACACAACGCTTATCACAAAAAATGAAAAAGTAGTGGCATTTAGACTTGCACATTTTCTTGGTCTATCTTTGTTTGGGGTTCATTTCTTTCACTTTTTTTACCATTTTATTCTTTTTACCCTTTGATTTTTCTTTTAGGGTATACCCTCTTTAAATTTTTAAATTTTTTTGATTTTTTGACAATATGGAAAACCTTTACAACAAGCAAATGTATGAACATATTAAAGAGCTCATCAATTCAATCATGAAATATGACACGTATTAGTATAGGAGCATAACACCTTACTTATTTCCAAATTTTCTCCACTTTCCTTCTCACTGCCATAGCTAATATGCATTGGTTGATCACTATATTCGAGCTGCTGAAACTAAACTTCCTCCTCACAAAAACTAGTTGTTGATTGGTCTATAAAATTGGTTTTTGTTTGGAGAACATCATCATCATCATACTAATCAAAATTTGGAAAATAATCAAAATTAATGTCATCAAACATACACATTAGGTCAGCATATTGTTTCTCCTCAGATTGATGTATAAATCCATTATATCATCTATGGTAGATGGGATTAGTAGGTAAGTGTTTAGGGCCAGTAACCACTTCTTTTTTATGGGATAAGTGGGTCATGGTGATCTTGAATGGAAAATTCATCTGTCATAGTGATCTTTTGCATCATTTCCACCACTACACTCACCAAAAAGTTATAGCGAAAATGCCATAATGACCTATTTGGAGCAGTGAAACCCTAGAATGCAAAGCTCTAATACCAAATGTTATGAAACCAGCTGACAAAAAGATAGAAAAGATAGTTAAACACCTTAGAATTCAACCTCTTCAAGGGGGCAACCTCCTTTACATTACACAAATGAACAATTCTTGGATGATTCAAATCACAAAACCTTCTTCTATATATAGGAGTCTAAGGAGTCACAATATAACCCATCCGACCTAACAATAATAATATAAAGCCACAAAAATAACAATAGAGGGATTCTATGGGGCACAGTAATAACAATATGGGGACAATAGGGGCACAACAATATTAATAAGGGATACAGCTACAATAGTAATGGGGTGATCACTAGTATTATAGGGACCTAACAAGATACATAGGAATGGCAGTGGAAGTATTAGGAAGTATATTTGGAAATTGGGAATGAAACTAGGGTTTTCAGCAAGGACGACAACACAATTTTATAGAAGATTCAAACATCACTAAAATTTCACTTTAGAAATGATAAGAGGTGGCATTAGATGTTACGTACTTGCTAGGAGGTGGATAAACACTTTTTTGAGGGTTTGGAGGACCTATACAAAGTTTGGAAGCTTGCATGTGAAATTGGGCACGTGCACCCTCAAGATGTCCAGGTGTTTAGCACCGACTTCAAATCATGTTTTGAGTGCCTTCTTGAAGTCCAAATTGAGCTCATGATAGCTCATTGGAAGGATCACTCCATTGGATACACAATGGACCTATAAAGAACTAAAAATGATCAAGTATAGACCCTCAAAATCAATTCTCCCACAATTGGTCAAAAAGTGCAGAATGGTGGTGCAAAAACACAGTGTGATCTTGCAGGCAACTTTTGGAGGCCTTTCTCAACTCCAAATGAAGCTCATGATAGATAAATGGAAATATCTTCTAGTAAAGTTGTCATTTTACATTGATATTTTGATGCTTGGCATGTGGAACTCTGAGTTTGTAGATTGGGAGTCATGAACTTATTACAAATTAAATAACATAAAATTACATAGTGAAAATATAAAAAATTACATTTGCACTCAAAATTACATGATGAAATAAGAATTTCTCTTTATAAATCATCTTCACATGGTGAAGAGATGTTATTTTATAACCTTTTACTTGCTGGTATTATGCAATGGAATGGAGTTTTATTGGAATCTTGGAAACCCTAATGACCAAATAAAACCTTGAAAAAACGTAAAATACCTAATGAGACCTTGAAGGACTGAATTTCAAGATGACATTATGACCTCATGACTGATACAAATGGCATGATAAAATCAACTTTATGGATGATGTACATTCAACAAGATATGAAACTATGCTTCTGGACTAGGACTACTATCAGTGACTAATTTTTTGCATGACCTAGTGGAATGATAAAAAGAAATTTGAGTCTGACCCTTAAAATGGTATGAAAAGAGGATTTTTTATCACTGATGGCAGGATGAAAATACTGACACTAACATTGGCTCCAACTGGGGATGGTAGCTCCTTGGTGCTACCAAGAACACCATAGACCAAGTGCCTATCCATTGGGCATGGATTCAAAAGCTAAAGACTAACTGAATACTGAAAACTTTACTCAATAAACTGACTTGAGACTGACTGAAAACTAACTGCAAAAATATGCTCAGAATTGAGCTTATTTAAAAAACGTTGCTTTAACTGATCCATTCATCACAGATCAGGTGAAATGGATCAGCCAATGCAACCATGTAAGAATTTTGGCTGCTATTTGAATTCTCTGCAAGTGCTTGCTTATGAGCAAGAAGAGAGAACTACTGAAAGGAAGCACCCATGAAAACTTGAAATGATATTGAATCTTGATGAAATTGCAAAGCATGAGCCCTATGATTGAGCTAAAAAATGCTACAAAAGGATCTTCATAGGAATACATATTGATTTCCATCCCATATAGTACATTACTATTCTACTCTAGGTAGTCTTCATACATTGATTTTAAAATTTTCCCAACATCCATGCTTTCTTCCCTTGATGACTACAGAAAGTTGACAAAAGCATCCTAAAACCCATGAATGACTATTTTTTCTTGATAATCAACAACAAGACAAGAATCTTCTTCATTACTATCCTAATATGACTGCAAATTTTTCGATGAGCTTTGTAATGAGACTCCTATTGAAAATGACAAAGTAACCAGTTGTCGGATCAAGTTTATATCAACACTCTTTTCAGGCTCATAGTTAGCTAATGAAGAAGGACTTTTACTGTAGATATTATCCAACACATTAGATATTGGGTCATGAAAAACTTGAAAAGACTGTTGCAACCTATTTTCCGTTGGTTCTAATGAGACTGCGTGAATTTCTACAAGAGGCTCATCCTTTTCTTTAGAGATATTGTGAAAAGTTTCCTTTAAAAAGTGAAATGCTTCAAAACATAATGGTACAGAATCATCTTGCATCATTTGATTATATGTTTCAGCTTCCAAGCATTCATCTGCATTTTAAAATTCAATGGCACTTGGTGGTTACAAATCTAAAGCTAAGGAGGATTCTATGTTGCAAATGATTTCCTCAACCATTTTAGAAGAAGTTTTATCATTTATAGCCTTGATGACTTGCTTATCTTCTTGCTTATATTTTTATCTTATTTTTACAAATGAAGAGAAATATAAGGGTAAGGAGCTCTGCTCAAGAATTTCATTATCCTCTTGAATGTCAAGATGAAATCTTAATGACTGTTGATTTCTGATTGCATCAAAGTTGTCTCTGATGAACTAAAATGAAGTAAAACAAAGAGGTAGAGATCCTTCAATTACTTCCAAATTTTCTACACTTTCCTCCTCACTGCCGTAGCTGATATGCATTGGCTTATCATTGTATTAGGGCTTTTGAAACTAAACTTCCTCCTCTGACAAACCAACTATTGATTAGTGTACAAGATTAGCTTCTTTCTGGAGAAAATAATCATCGTCATACTGATGAACTTTGGGAAATCATCAAAAGTAATTTCATCAAACATACATATTAGATCGGTAGATTGTTTCTCCTCGGATTGATCTATAAATCCATTTACTGACCTATGGTAGCTCGGATTAGTAGGCAAGTGTTTAGGGCCAGTAACCTCTTATTTTTCTAGGATAAGTGGGTCATGGTGATCTTGAATGGAAAATTAACCTCTCAGGCTGATATTTTTCTTCATTTCCTTCAACTTTTCCCTCCCCAAAGCATTGAGCTTTACCTCTGAAGATGTCAGGTGCTCTGCATCTAGTTCTCCCTCTTTTTCTCTTTCAACTTTACCCTTTTGATAAACAAATTAGCCTCTACATATACTGCATTGTTCTACATCTCTTCAAGTGTTGCAAGGTTCCTTTATCTCAGCTGAAACTCCATTTCTGGATCAAAGGCATCAGGGTAATATAAGAGAGATGAGCCAGGAGGAGGTCTTATATTGGCAATTATCAAACAATAGACTTGATTGAATCTAGTAGAGAATTGTTGTACTGTCTCCCCTGGCTGTCGTTTCAGCTGGTAATACTCTTCTAGAGTTAGGAAAGGGTTTTCTTTGGCCACCCACTTGTCAAGGAAAACCTTGATAAACTGCGGGAAATATGAGATTCTTGCAGCCGATAGGTTTTTGAACAAACTATTGACATTGCCTTCTAAAAAAAGAGAAAACAACCTAATACTAACATCCGCTTCATTAACTTCAAAAGGTCAACGAAAGTCTCAAAATTATGTATATGTCTCTCAGCAGTGATGTTGTCACATTCACCATTAAACCTTAGTAGATATAGGTAATGAATTTCATAGAAAGCATGTAGTATAGGAAGATGAGTGGTTTGTATCTATCTGGAATTCTAAAAGGTGTAGAAGTATGTACAGAAGTTGTAGGATCAATCTTGATCTCTTGAGGTTCATCAATTTGAGGATAGTCATCATAAGATTCAAAAAAGGGTATGGACCAAGATCAAATGCGTACGGGGAATTTGTATTTACAACCTTCAAAGGAAACGAATCCAATGGAGTTTCATGATCTTTTCTCAAACATAATATACCTTGGAAAAATTTCTGGAAATTATCAGGAAAAGAGAAGAGATATTTCATGATAAAAAACATGAAGTCTTGAATAAAAGTCCATGTTGAATACCTAATCTTCCCGTGTTGTCCTTTCATATTTCTTGGCAAGGTTCATCCTCCATTGGAGTCTTTGAATTTGATTTCAAAACTGATTTTGAGTCACCAAGTGAATGGTTTCAACCTTCATGTGCCTAATCAATGTCCACCATCAACAATCAGATCTAAACATTGTCATACACCCAAGGAAAATGAATCTTTTATTCCCTGACAATGACACTAGTATGTTATCACTCCTCTAGATCTCCAAGGTTGAGAAAGGGTCCAGCTAAGGTAACAACAGACAAAACTTTTGACATGCTATCTAGCCCTAACAAGCTAGAGAGGGCTCTCTCCACAAAATCGCAGCGAAGAGGACTGGATGAATTAGGGTTTTAGGCTAGTTATGATGCGCAAAAGGGTTTGATTGTTTGAATTTCAGTTCTTGGATGAGGATTAGGTCAAAGAGACTAAGTTAGGGAAAATATGCATACGATTGTAAACATATGATGGAGAAACATAGGTAGACACTCAAACACTTTAAGGTTCTCGAGTGAGATGGATCAGACTGGTGAGGTGCTACAAAGAGCAAGACAAGCATATATTCTTTCTAAACTGAAGAAAATGGAACAATTATGAAGATTTCCCCAAAACAGGGCATGTAAGATGTATTCTACTCATCAACTTGAAAATCAACATATCATAGAAGTGAAATGAAACATGAGAATACAAAACATTCAAATATATGCAACATGAGAACAAACTATGTCAAAATGCCATACTGTTTTTGGGAAATCTAGTGTCTTTCCGATCTGCTAGTCCCACTAGGATTGGCAGCTATCCTAGAAACAAACAATCAAAGCAATTTGCGATTTACTTTATGTATGATAGATAAGAGAGAAGCAAAGGGACCAACCTGGATCTTCTGCTTGACTCCTTGCTTGATTTCTCTCCCCCTTGCTAGAGCTTGCAACTCCTCTCCTACTTGTCCCGCTCAGAGAATATCTATAGAAACAAAGTAACAATAACCATCAAAGCATCTCGATCTATTATATCATAAACAATGCACAATCAGGAATACATTGAACATACAATGGCATTCACAAATAACAAGGTTCAAAAGTACATAATTATATGGAGGAATACTCAAAGAACTTTATTAAAATAGAAGGGAGAACTACAACCCAGCTATCTGATCTAGCATCATCCGGCCAGCATCAAATCCCTCTTCATGTCATGAAAAGAAAGATCACCCAGTAATACAATGCTCCTTCTTAAAGACAAACTATCAGCACTTCCTTACAAATTACAAAATTCCAGCCCCCGGATCTCTCAGATGAGGGATCCATTTATAGATGTCTTCAAGGGTGTGAGTCATCTCTAGGTTTTTGATTAGTGTCATTCCAGTTGTAGTTCTTGGTTCCACTTGGAGATTTCTTGGATCTCTTACTCATTCCTGGGCGAATTCAGAGAGGCAAGTTTCATAGGAGAAGTTTCTAGAAGATTCCATCATCCAGTCATCCGCACGTATTGCAATACATTGGGACTTCGACGCATAGACCGTCAAGTCCAGGTTACACTACGTGCTTACCTTCGATGACCACTAATGGAAGCATGGCTTCTACAAGTGCTACGAATGTACAGACTCCTATATCTGTACAAGGGGGTGGAACTATTTCCATCCCCTCCGTCTCTTTATTCGGATATTTTGCTAGCATATCTTTTGTTGGGTCTACCTCCATTCCGTCCATGAGTGGATATTCCCAAACAAATGCTTTTGGTTCTGGGTACTTCCCATTTGGCGCCCATTCACAGGGCATTCCTTCAGCTCCGTTCGGGGCCGCCACATCCATGATGAGTGGATCAGCTTCGTTCCAGGGTTTTCCATTCGGAAGTGGTCATATACCACATTCCAACCCTACGATAGGATCTATGCCTTTTTCTTCGGTAGGACAAAGCAGCAATCCTTTCCAAGGTTGGAATAACCCTAGGCTTAGTAGTGCTGGAACTGGGAATCCATTCTTCGGCCAATATGGGAACAAGCCGTATACCACGGTTAGTTCATTCCAAAGTATTCCTCCCCTAGCTACGACTTGGAATCCATATCAGGGGTTGTCAACTCCTTGCAATCGTTTAGGAGGAAACTTTGTTGGGTATGGTGGATATACGGCCGGATTTGGTCAAACTCCGAGTGTTGCTGGGTCACAAGGCTTGCCTTTTGGTTCAGCGGGTTCTACTGGTTACTTCGGGCAGTCTGGTGCCTTCCAAAATCCAGGACAATCTTTTCAGAGCTTCGGGAGTGCCGCCCAGTCAGGGTGGAATCCCCAAGCTCCTCCTAGACTTCTGTTTCTGGCAACGTTGAACTTGCCAGACCTGAATAAGTTAACTAACGACCCAATCAAGTATAATTCGGCCTGGCCTCTGGTCCCAACTAAACTCCCTTCGGATATTCCAAAATTCGAAGGGAAGAGTGGTGAGGATCCGGGTGACCACGTAACCACGTTCCACTTATGGTGCTCATCGAACTCCCTGATCGAAGACTCAGTTAGGTTGAGATTATTTCAATGCACCTTGACTGGGAACATGGCTAAGTGGTATATAGAGTTGCTTGGGGGCAGCTTTACATCATTTGCCGACTTAGCGAATATATTCTTGAACCATTTTCAGTTGCTCGTCCGATATGATGTCGGAACCGAACTACTGGCCACTTTTCGTCAGGATAGGGCAACTCACATTTTCGATCACATTCAGGAATGGAGACGGAGAAAGAGGCTCATTAAAGTTGATATCCCTCCAGGTTTCCATCTCGAGTGGTTCTTGAAGTCTTTGATACCTAAGATCTTCAAAGATGTCTCCATGTCTGGGGTCTATTCCGAGGAGCAAGGCATTTTTAGGGCCCAGTAATTAGAATTGATCTACTCTCAGTCTGGGATCCTAGAAAAGTACTTGCCAGATGCTCCTGGGTCTAAAGTTGACGTAGCTAAGCCGAAGCCAGGTCCCCATGTGGATGGTATCGTTGGGTCAGTAGACACAAATACAGTGAACTTGTTGAATCAATTGCAGCAGTTGTCTTTACAAACTGCTTCTAACAATCAAGTCACATTGTCTAACCCTTCCGCTTCCCAAAATTCTTCGAATAATTCCGTCCAATCTATCAACCCCAAAGGAAGTCAAAATTCCAATGGGAAAAAGAAAGGACGAGGTAAGAAAAAGAACTAGGATGGGAAGCCTGATGCAAACAAATCCGGCAATAATGCTGGTGGAGGTAGAAATGGGTCAAAAAAGAAAGTCAAGTTTCCATGCAAGTTATGCAGTGGAGACCATTTAACTCATCTTTGCCCCAAGATTGAAGACACTCAGTTCTTGTTAGGGCAGCAAGGGACTTCTAGTTCCCAAGTTGTGTTAACCAACCCTTTTCCCCAAGGGCAACAACTTCTTGCTGGCACGAGTTCAAACCCTGGAACCTCCGTAGGGGGCAACCAGGAAGGGGAAAAATCATCGAATGTTTTCATGATGGGTTCTAATGTCCATGTGGCTACTCAGTCACATGATTATGGTGAATCCGGAACTTCCAAGGATAAGGCTGTTCCCAGAAGTACTGACCTTCATATCGAGCGACCCCCTATCGAGACTATACCTCGGATACCGAAAGGTTCCGCTAAACGCGCGATGATTAATCCTAATGCTAGGGCTACCCAGAATTACTCCATTGTGGAGGATCTAGCTCAGATTCCGTGTGCCATGTCCTCTTTAGAGGTTCTCCAGTCGTGTCCGGCTCAGAGAAGTGCTTTACTTTCTGCGATTGGGGCAGTCGATCCAGCTAATTCTTTAGTGCTCACTTTTGACATGTTAAATGTCAAAAAGCGACTCCCTCATCACATGGCTTTTCAGATAAAGTCTACATACCGGAAAATCAACATTTTTCGAACCGTTATTGATGAAGGGGCTTCCACGTGCGTTATGTCGATGTCATGTTGGAAAGCCATTGGATTGCCTTCGGCTGTTCCTTCACCTACCGTCTTGACTTCATTCGATGGCCATTCTCATAGGCCGCATGGGATTATCCTGGCTTTTCCCATATGTGTTGGGGGGAAGGTCATTAATATTGAAGTAGAAGTCGTAGATGCTAACCTAGACTATAATCTCCTCCTAGGAAGGAACTGGGTATACAAAATGGACGCTGTTGTTTCGACTCTGTTTCGTGTCATTTGCTTTCCTCATGAGGGGAAAATCGTAAAGGTTAATCAATTGGATTATTGTCCAGTTGATCCTCAAGCAAGCTCCGACTCTACTGTTCCTTTAGTGGATAACCCTCGTCCAACTACTAAGAATCTAGGAGTAGGGATGTATTCCTCGTTGATGGGTACTTTTGAGTTTTCCTTTCCTATCACTAAAATTAATGCTATTTCATCATCTAAGGAGTTTCCTCGAGATGGGTTCTTTCGAACTCGTTATTTTTCAGACCCCTGGACCTTGCCTTCACCTATGACCAGATTAGTTGAAGGAAAAGAGAATGGAATGGCATTTCCTATATCTGCAGTTGAGCTTAGATATTAGTCTATCGTGAACTTTGCAGATGACCATTCTACTCCTTTTTCCGAAGAGGAGTTAGATGGCGATGTGGCCCCCGCTTGGAGCCTTGACGCTACCTCTGCTTTTTAACTGCTTGGATTCAGTTTTACCATCGGAAGAAGCAATTCTTGAAGCAATGATGGGTATAGATCGACCTTGGGAAGATTTACACCATCGTTCATACTTTCTTCCTCCATTGCAGGAGGTAGAATCTAGGTTCTTCGAGCTCTGTTCTAGTGATGTTTGTATGGTGTCAAACCCTTTGGCTCCAGCACACATTCGTGCCGAAGGTAATATGTCGGTGATTTCAAAAACAACACCTATAAACATCTTTAGGGACCCTAACACAATAGAGAATCTCTTCATCGGAATTGAGTGTTCCCCTGAAGAAATTCAAATTTACACCGACTTGTTCAATGAGTTTCGGGATGTATTTGCTTGGTCTTATGAGGAAATGCCTGGCATTGACCCATCTATAGTTTAACATGAGATCAAGACGTATGAAAACGCTAAACCTGTCCGTCAGAGGCTTCGGTCGGTCAACCCTAGGAAAGCAGCAGTTATCAAAGCAGAAGTGGAGAAGCTACTAAAGGCGGGTTTTATATACCCTGTTCCTCTTACTGATTAGGTTTCTAATCCAGTCCCTGTAGATAAAAAGCAAGGAACAATCCGAGCATGCATCGATTTTAGGGACCTAAACAAGGCTTGTCCTAAAGATAATTACCCCACGCCATTTATTGATCAGATTATCGACGAGTGTGCAGGTAATGAGTTTTTTTCCTTCATGGATGGATTCTCTGGTTATAATCAAATTTCTATCCGTCCTGAAGACCAACATAAGACAACCTTTATATGTCCCTGGGGTACCTTTGCATATAGAAAGATGCCTTTTGGTCTTAAAAATGTTGGAGCTACCTTTCAGCGGGCCATGTCATATCCTTTCCACGACATCAAGCATGTCATCGAAGTGTACTTAGATGATCTCGTTGCTCGTTCTCGAAAGAGAACTGATCACCCTAGCCACCTTCGAATGGTTTTCGAATGATGTCGTTTTTATAAAATTTGGTTGAATCCCATCAAGTGAATTTTCGTGGTTACATCCGGTCGGTTGTTAGGGTTCATTATGTCAAATGAAGGGATTCGGGTTGATCCTATTGAGGGATTTTATCCCCTAGGGCTTTTGGGTGGAACCCTAGCAGACTGAAAGTTGTCTAAACAAAGAAACATGCATACACACAGCCATTATGCTAGCAAAAGCTAATTCTAAAGTAAGAAGGACTTACCTCCGGTCCTACGTTCGAGTAGTTCCTCAAGGGTCCAAACCCTTCTTCACGTCCCTTTCACTCCTTTGCCCTGCAAAACCAACATTTCCAAAGAATGCGACAGTATATGGACAAAGATTTATACAAAAATCATCTTTATGTTATACAAGAAGGAAGTTAGTTATGAACTTTTAAACATCCATTCATACATGAAATTCAAACATGAACATCATAAACATAAACAAGAAGCATATCAGGAATCAAGACGTGTTTCTTTATTATAGACAAATAGAAAGTACAAAAGGAGTAATATCACCTGAGCAACCTTTGCAGGCTCCAAGCACAGCCTCCTTCCAGATCCGTCCCGCCTCAAGCCTCTAGCATATCTCCTTCCAAGACTCACTCCATGATGCCATAACTAAGGGATGAACATCAAATCACATGGAAACAAGGGTTTCCTGTACAAATGGGGGAAGTGCAGAAGGCACAAGGGTCTTCAGACCTGGTCAGGGGGAAAATCTCAGTATAATAACCTTTCTCTCTCTTCTCTCCTCCCTTAGGCCTTCCCTTTGATGTCTTTTTATACCAATTCCAAAGTAGTTTTTTAGTTAGGAATTGGTTGGGAACAGTTGGGGCCATGGGCACTAACAGGTGATTAGTAGGTAAACCCCGCGATCTCCGCCCGGAAATAAGGAGTTTTATATTTTTTTAAGTGTTTTAATACATATACGCGGGTGGGTATATATGGACCCGTGTATACACGCGTTTAACTCAGGGCAATGTCGCATACAGGGAATAAAACAATGTTTTTTAAATTTGAGACCAGGTCTGAAAGGAGGGGTTTCCCTAGGCCATGAGTGCAGCATCACAAACCATAATAGTGAGATTTGTAGCTATAATAACCTTTACCAGCAACACCTTTTTGTCTTCTATCATATCCCTCACAAAGTGATACTAAAAATCAATGTGCTTTGTCTTTGAATGGTAAGCAGGGTTATTTGCCAAGAAAATTGCACTTTGGCTATCACAATCTATCCTTATAGATCCCTGTACTAACCCCATACTTGAAAACAATCTCTGCAACCAAACTGCTTCCTTGCTTGCATGAGTGGCTGCCATGTATTCTGCCTCTGTAGTTGATAGTACCACTACATATTGTTTCTTACTCATCCAATTGACTACACCTCCAAATAGGTTAAACACATACCCACTTGTAGATCTTCTTTGATCTAGATCTCTAGCCCAGTCCGCATTAGCAAAGCCATGGATATCCAAAACTCTGTCCAATATTGGTCTTCCTTGGTAGCAAAAACCATAATCACTAGTGCCACACAAATACCTGAAAACCAACTTCACTATTGTCCAATGCTCCTTCCCTGGTTTTGACATAAACCTACTCAATACTCCCACTACATGTGAAATGTCTGGTCTAGTACAGACCATTGCATACATCAGGCTATCGAATGCACTTGAATATGGAACATGGGACATATCCTCTTCCTCTTCTTGTGTCTTGTGACACTATTCAACAAATAACTTTACACATACAGGAAGAGGAACCTTCACTGGTTTACTATACTGCATATTAAATCCCTGCAATATTGTCTAGACATACTTCCTCTAGTTTAACCAGAGCTTCCTCTTTGCCTGATCTCTTTTTATTTCCATCCCCAAAATATAGTTTGCAACACCAATATATTTCATGTCGAATTTAGAGGACAATTGGGTCTTCAAATCCTGGATAATTTCTTTTTCATTTCCAACCAACAACATATCATCCACATACAAGACCAAATAAATAACACAGTCACCAATTGATTTAAAATACACACAATGATCTACTTTTCTTCTGGTGAAGCCAAGTCCCTATATAAATGTATCAAATTTCTGATACCACATTCTTGGTGAATGTTTTAACCAGTACAGAGACTTCTTTAACTTGCATACCAATTCTTTCTTACCCTTCACTGTAAAGCCTTCAGGTTGCTTCATGTAGATTTCCTCTTCTAAATCCCTGTGAAGAAATGTTGTCTTCACATCCATCTATTCTACCTCAAAATCAAAAGCAACAACAATAGATAAAAGTAATCTAATAGAAGTTACCTTGGCAACAGGAGAAAAAATATCACGAAAATCAATTCCCGGCACCTGGGAATAACCTTTTGCTAGCAACTGAGCTTTGTATTTCTCCACCATTCCTTCTGCATTTGTCTTCTTCTTTAATGCCCATTTGCTGCCAATGGGTTTTCTTCCAGCAGGCAACTCCACCAGATACTAAGCCTCATTTTTGTGCAAAGATGTCATTTCATCAACCATGGCCTCTTTCCAGAGTTTTCCATCCTCTGAATCTACTGCTTACTTCATAGTTCTAGGATCATCATCAGTAATAGATAAAGAAAAATTTGAACAGAAAGCATATGGACTATACCTTTCTAGCTACCTTCTTTCT
>APFE030348738.1:32145-42808 GCA_000404065.3 Pinus taeda
ATTAACTCATACGACCCTTTTTCTAAAACTCGTTTAATAATGAAAGGACCGTACCACATAGGCTTAAACTTGCCTACCCCCAAGGCATCTTTATCTTGGTCATAGACCAAGACAAGATCACCTTCAGGAAAGACCCGGGGACGGACAGATTTATCATACTGCGTTTTTACCCTTTTCTTATGGGCCTCATTCATCGTGGCGGCATCTCGACGCTACTCATCGAGATGTTCCAAGTGAAGGAGGCGCTCTTTGAGACTCGAAGTCTCTGGAAGGAGCTCTACAGCTAACTTGAGAGACGAAATTTCACATTCGATCGGAAAGATAGATTCGATCCCGTAAACTAACTGAAAAGGCGTAAAACCAGTAACAGTCTTTACGGAGGTCCGGTATGCCCAAAGAGCCGAATACAACATAACGTGCCAATTGGACTGATTTTTGTCGATTGTCTGTTGGAGTATCGTCTTAAGATTTTTATTGACTGCCTCGACCTGTCCATTAGCCTGAGGATAATAAGGAGACGAATGCTCTTGACGGAAACCTAATTTAAGGGCCAATTCAGACATGAGTTGATTCTGGAAGTGACTGCCGTGATCAGTGAAAATCTCTCTCGGGACACTGAATCTTGAGATAACCTGATTGAAGAGAAACAAAGCTGCCGTGTCGCTATCATTTTTATAAGTGGGCATGGCTTTGGCCCACTTCGTAAAGTATTCTACCGCCACAATAATGTACTTGTGATTCGCTGTTGAAGGCGGATTACAAGTTGTAAAATCAATACCCCACTTAGTAAAGGGACCGACTGTGACAACGGGAAAAAGAGGAGCTGGATGAGCACGCATCTTTCGAGTAAATATCTAACAAGGGTGGCAACGTTTGACCGCTTCCACACAGTCTTTAAAAAGTGAAGGCCAAAAATAGCCAGCACGTAAGATGCGCTGGGCTGTAGCAGGCCCTGATAGATGACCACCACAAGCTCCACTGTGGCAATCATTAAGCACAGACTCCGCTTCTTCCAAGGCTAAACAGTGCCGAAGGATTGAATCAACCCCTCGATGGTATAAGGTATCACCAATGATAACATAGTTCTTGGCCAGGTGACGTAATTTACAACGTTCATCCTTGGAAAAAGTGGAGGGAAACTTCGAAGTCTAGAGATAGATAATGATATCTCCATACCAAGGGTCGAGTGAAGAGATGAGGAATAAATGTTCGTCGGGAAAAATTTCCTCATAAACCGTATCCTCTCCACAAGGAAGCTCATAAATTAGCTCAGCGAAAACCATGGATTTCTTGGACTTGGCTGATAAGAATTCGAGATCGAATTCTTGCAAGATGACTATCCATCTATTATATTTGCCCCCAATCACTCGCCTACTGAGGACAAATGGAAATGGATTGACCGCCGCTAATACAAAGGTTTTGCGTAGCAAGATATAATGACGGAGCCGCTGGACAGCATGAACAACTGCCAAGGCCAATTTCTCTACCGGAGAATAGCGAAGTTCAGGGCCTATTAAGCCTCGGCTCAAATAATAAATCACGTGCTCGGTGAGAGCATCGTCCTCCTGAACCAGAGCCATACCAATGGTTGATTTTGCTGCCGCGAGATATAAAAGGAAGTCTCTACCATAATCCGGTGGACTCAAAAGCGGGGTAGAGACTAATGCTTTTTTCAAAGCATCAAACGATCGTTGCGCAAAGTCGTCCCATACAAATGGAACTCCTTTCCGTAATAACCGCATGAACCCTTTAGTGATCTCGGCATAGTTTGCTATAAACCGCCATAAGAAATTAGCCTTCCCTTGAAGACTCTGAAGTTGATGAATTGAGGATGGGGGAGGCAACCGAACTATTGCCTCAACCTTGATGGGATCAACCCGAATCCCTTCATTTGACACAATGAACCCTAACAACTGACCGGATGTAACCGCGAAAATGCACTTGTTGGGATTCAACCGGATTTTATAAAAACGACATCATTCGAAAACCATTCGAAGGTGGCCAGCGTGATCAGTCCTCTTCTGAGAACGAGCAGCGAGATCATCTAAGTACGCTTCGATGATATGCTTAATGTCGTGGAAACCATAAGACATGGCCCGCTGAAAGGTAGCTCCAACGTTTTTAAGACCAAAAGGCATCTTTCTATATGCAAAGGTACCCCAGGGACATATGAAGGCCGTCTTATGTTGGTCTTCAGGACAGATAGAAATTTGATTATAACCAGAGTCTCCATCCATGAAGGAAAAAATCTCATTACCCGCACACTCGTCGATAATCTGATCAATAAATGGCGTGGGGTAATTGTCCTTAGGACACGCCTTGTTTAGGTCCCTAAAATAGATGCATACTCGGATTGTTCCTTGCTTTTTATCTACAGGGACTGGGTTCGAAACCCAATCAGTAAGAGGAACAGGGTATATAAAACCCGCCTTTAGCAGCTTCTCCACTTCCGCTTTGATAGTTGCTGCGTTGACCGGCCGAAGCCTCTGATGGACAGGTTTGGCATTTTCGTACGTCTTGATCTCATGCTGAAATATAGATGGGTCAATGCCAGGCATTTCCTCATAAGACCAAGCAAATACATAACGAAATTCTTTAAACAGGTCGGTGTAAATTTGAATTTTTTCAGGGGAACACCCAATTCCGATGAAGAGATTCTCGATTGTGTTAGGGTCCCTAGAGATGTTTATAGGTATTGTTTTTGAAATCACCGACATATTACCTTCAGCATGAATGTGTGCTGGAGCCAAAGGGTTTGATACCGTATAAACATCACTAGAACAGAGCTCGGAGAATCTAAACTCTACCTCCTGCAATGGAGGAAGAAAGTATGAACGATGGTGTAAATCTTCCCAAGGTCGATCTATACCCATCATTGCTTCGAGAATTGCTTCTTCCAATGGTAAAACTAAATCCAAGCAGTCCAAAGCAGAGGTAGAATCAAGGCTCCAAGCGGGGGCCAAATCGCCATCTAACTCCTCTTCAGAAAAAGGAGTAGAATGGTCATCTGCAGAGTTCACGATAGACTGATATCTAAGCTCAGTTGCAGATATAGGAAATGCCATTCCATTCTCTTGTCCTTCAACTAATGTTGTCATAGGTGAAGGCAAGGTCCACGGGTCCGAAAAATAACGAGTTCGAAAGAACCCATCTCGAGAAAACTCCCTAGATGATGAAATAGCATTGATTTTAGCGATATGAGAGGGAAACTCAAAGGTACCCATCAACGAGGAATACATCCCTACTCCTAGATTCTCAGTAGGCGGACGGGGGTTATCCACTAAAGGAACAGTAGAGTCGGAAGTTGCTTGAGGATCAACTGGACAATAATCTAATTGATCCACCTTTATGATTTTCCCCTCATGAGGAAAGCAAATGACACGAAACAGAGTTGAAACAACGGCGTCCATTTCATATACCCAGTTCCTTCCTAGGAGGAGATTATAATCTAGGTTAGTATCTACGACTTCTACTTCAATATTAATGACCTTCCCCCCAACACATATATGAAAGGTCGAGATAATCCCATGCGGCTTATGAGAATGGCCATCGAATGCAGTCAAGACGGTAGGTGAAGGAACGGCCGAAGGCGATCCAATAGCCTTCCAACATGACATCGACATGATGCACGTGGAAGCCCCTTCATCAATAACGGTTCGGAAAATGTTCATTTTCCCATATGTAGACTTTATTTGAAAATCCATGTGATGAGGGAGTCGCTTTTTGACATTTAACATGTCGAAAGTGAGCACTAAAGAGTTAGTTGGATCTACTGCCCCAATGGCGGAAAGTAAAGCACTTCTTTGAGCCGGACACGACTGGAGAACCTCTAAAGTGAACATAGTGCACGGACTCTGAGGCAGATCCTCCACAATGGAGTAATTCTGGGCGGCCCTAGCATTAGGATTAATCGTCGCGCGTTTAGCGGAACCTTTCGGTATCCGTGGTATAGTCTCAACAGGGGTCGCTCGATATGAAGGTCAGTACTTTCGGGAACAACCTTATCGTTGGAAGTTTCGGCTTCACCATAATCATGTGACCGAGTAGCCACATGGACGTTAGCTCCCATCATGAAAACATTCGATGATTTTTCCCCTTCCTGGTTGCCCCCTGTGGAGGTTCCAGGGTTTGAACTCGCGCCAGCAAGAAGTTGCTGCCCTTGGGGAAAAGGGTTGGTTAACACAGCTTGGGAGATAGAAGTCCCTTGCTACCCTAACAAGCGCTGAGCGTCTTCAATCTTGGGGCAAAGATTAGTTAAGTGGTCTCCACTGCATAACTTGCATGGAAACTTAACTTTCTTTTTCGACTCATTTCTACCTCCACCAGCATTATTGCCAGATTTGTTTGCATCAGGCTTCCCATCCTAGTTCTTTTTCTTACCTCATCCTTTCTTTTTCCCATTGGAATTTTGACTTCCTTTGGGATTATCGGATTGGATGGCATTAATTGAAGAAGTTTGGGACGCGGAAGGATTAGACGATGTGACTTGGTTGTTAGAAGCAATTTGTAAAGACAATTGCTGCAATTGATTCAACAAGTTCACCGTATTTGTGTCTACTGACCAAACAATACCATCCACGTGGGGACCTGGCTTTAGCTTAGCTACGTCAACCTTAGACCCAGGAGCATCTGGCAAGTACTTTTGTACGATCCCAGACTGAGAGTAGATCAGTTCCAATTGTTGGGCCCTAAAAATGGCTTGCTCCTCGGAATAGACCCCAGACATGGAGACATCCTTGGAGATCTCAGGTATCAAAGACTTCAAGAACCACTCGAGACAGTACTCCGAAGGGATTTCGGCTTTAATGAGCCTCTTTCTCCATCTCCATTCCTGAATGTGATTGGAAATGTGAGTTTCCCTATCATGACGAAAAGTAGCCAGTAGTTTAGTTCCGGCATCATACCGGACAGGCAACTAAAAATGGTTCAAGAAAATGTTAGCTAAGTCGGCGAATGATGTAAAGTTGCCACCATGCAACTCTATATACCACTTAGCCACGTTTCCAGTCAAGGTGCGTTGAAATAATCTCAACCTAACCGAGTCGTCGATCAGGGAGTTCGATGAGCACCATAAGTGGAACATGGTTACGTGGTCGTCTGGGACCGGAGGCCAGGTCGGATTATACTTGATTTGGTCGTTAGTTAACTTAGTGAGGTCAGGCAAGTTTAACGTTGCCAGAAATGGAAGTCTAGGCGAAGCTTGGGGATTCCACCCTAACTGGGCGGCACTCCCAAAGCTCTGAAAAGATTGGCCTGGATTTTGGAAGGCACCAGGCTGCCCGAAGTAACCAGTAGAACCCGCTGAGCCAAAAGGGAGACCTTGTGACCCAACAAAACTTGGAGTTTGACCAACTCCGGCCATATATCCACCATACCCAGCAAAGTTTCCTCCTAAAGGATTGTAAGGAGTTGACAACCCCTAATATGGATTCCAAGCCGAAGCTAGGGGAGGAATACTTTAGAACGAACTAACCGTGGTATACGACCTATTCCCATATTGGCTGAAGAATGGATTCCCAGTTTCGGCACTACTAAGCCCAGGGTTATTCCAACCTTGGAAAGGATTGCTGCTTTGTCCTACCGAAGAAAAAGGCATAGATCCTATCGTAGGGTTGGAATGTGGCATATGACCACTTCCGAATGGAAAACCCTGGAATGAAGCCGACCCACTCATCATGGACGTGGCGGCCCCGAACGGAGCTGAAGGAATGCCCTGTGAATGGGCGCCAAATGGGAAGTACCCAGAACCAAAATCATTTGTTTGGGAATTTCCACTCGTGGACGGAATGGAGGTAGACCCAACAAAAGACGTGCTAGCAAAAGATCCGAATAAAGAGACGGAGGGGATGGAAATAGTTCCACCCCCTTGTATAGATATAGGAGTCTGTACATTCATAGCACTAGTAGAAGCCATGCTTCTAGTAGTGGTCATCGAAGGTAAGCGCGTAGCGTAACTTGGACTTGACGGTCTATGCGTCGGAGTCCCAACGTATTGCAATACGTGTGGATGATTGGATGGTAGGGGAGAATTCAGAGCCGCTAATGACTCTGAAAGTTCTTCTACCTCAATATTATCCTCCGCTTGTAAGCGAACTTGAGAAAGAACTGGTGTGTCCCTCTCTTGTTCTACGGAAGTACCAGGCCTTTCTTCAATACTATTGCCCCCGAGGGGAGGATCAATCCCCGATGCATCAATTGCAGTGGGACGAAACCCATCGGTATTATTACCTCTGCACCTTCTCGGAGAAGTCTCTAAACTTGGTGGCGAGAGACCACGAAGTCTTCGAGACCGTTTGGGAGATCGGTCAGCCACTTTGACTTCTTTGTTTAAAATCTAACTAAAGAATCAAAAAAATTTAAAGCTAGGCCAACTAAGAGCACAGAGCACCCACTATAAAGTTCCTAAAGATACAGCCAGTCAAACAACTTCCAAGTATTTCTGCTCCAGGTGATTAGGACCGAACACCAAAATATGAGAAAGTGGAAAATAAATGGCCTTCCGAAGATAGTCTGGGATGATGAGGGCCCAGGCCTATCAGCGAAGGTATCAGAGGAAGTTACGCTGACCTCCTAACAACAGTCTGCGCTGGTGCAAGCCCCCAAGCTTCACAAGGGTGCCCTCCAGTAGTGCTGTTGAGAGTGATACAGCGTCGACCTCAGGTGCCACGGGATTCCCCTCCATAGCCACCTATGTATTTCCCTAGGAGTGGCAACTAAGGATACCAACTCGTCACAGAAGCCAGGCGGAACTGTCGTGAGGTAAGTTCGGACAAGTAGGAGAGGGGGTATCTCCCTTCCCTGTCTTCACAGACCCTCGTGCTTAACTCCCAGATTCGAAGCTTTCCTGGTCTTCCTAACGCTATTGGATTTTCTCTCATTAATCAGACTTCTATGTTTTGACGTTTAATATGGCCTTGGAGAGTTAACTCTCCACTCACCTAATCCAAGGCCCTAAAATCCTAAAACTTGTTTGTGTATTTAACTTAAAAGAAAAAGTTCTAGTTGATTTTAATTAGCGCTTGATTTTAAGGGCTGTTCTTTAAGTCAAAGGATGATGGAAGTGAAACTAGTGGTGTTTTTTCGACGCAAAAGAAATTAATAAAACTTAACTATATGCATATGCACTTTGTCATTATTTTTCAATGAAAAGTAATCTCTACAGGGTTCGAAAGGAAACTTCTAATGAAACAAACTTTTCTTTTCTTTTCTTTTCACTCACTCTTCACACTCAAAAGTTAACAAAACTATTTTATGCCTAAAGAGATGCAAATCTATCCTAATGCAACACTAAATGCTTGATGCATTGAAAACTACTCTAAAAACAAGAAATGAAAGTTGCTTTGTTTATCAAATTTTCTTTTTCCACTTACAATATTTAGATGGAATATGAGATGCTACAATTCATTTCGTCTAAGTACTAAAAGCAAAACTCAAGATAACATAAAGCACTTTCACTCATCAAAAGGAAACTAAATGAAAAGCAAGTTCAAGAAAGCAAAACAAAAACTTTTCAAAAAGTTCACTTCAAAGTAGAAACAAGAAAGTCTTTTTGAAAATGCTCTCAACAAAAACTGAAACTTTGCGATTGAAACAACAAGCAAGAAACACTTTTGCAAGTTGACACCCTACAATGAATGAAAACTCAACAAAAACAATTTTTTTTAAAAAGGCTTTTTAACAATCGAAAGCAGCAAGGAAATCTTTGGTAACAAAGACCAAAAAAGATCAAAAAGACAATTTCAAGAAAGTATCAAATGACAACTTTGATGAAACAAAGAAGTAGATGGTCACAAAAAGCGATTTCGTCAAGCAAAAAGCCACCAAAAAGCAAAGTTGAACGCAAAGATTGATAACAATCTTTCTGCTCTGATAACTCAGAGCAACCAAGATTCCAATCAATAAATCTTGCGTGCTTTTAGCAAAAAGATGATGACGCTTGAAAACACAAAATGAGACCAAAACTCCTTATAATTAGTGAGAAATCGGAGTAAGGACACTTGCTGTGACACAGACAACTGATACTGACAAAAATGACTATTTCAAACTGACTGAACACACCAAACAAACTCCAGAGACACAAGAATTTATAACTCCTGAAAGTTGCAAGATATACACGACTGCACTTAGTGCAGACTGCATGTATACGCGACTGTTACTGAGGAAACCTGCGTATATGCGGGTTTACTTCAGACAACAAGCGTTTATATGTTTCTGTAACTAAATAAAACAGCGTATATATAATATTTCAAGAAAAATAAAAAACAAACTGAAGAAACTGGCAAAACTCAGAAGTCAAGAACAGACCAGACAGTAACAATAAACCAGCAAGCAACTGAGCCCTGATAGGCTTGACAGACACTCAAACTAGGAACAACAAGAGTGTTGTCCCCAGCGGAGTCGCCAATTCTGTTGAGGGATTTTATCCCTAGGGATTTTGGGTGGAACCCTAGCAGACTGAAAGTTGTCTAAACAAAGAAACATGCATACACACAGCCATTATGCTAGCAAAAGCTAATTCTAAAGTAAGAAGGACTTACCTCCGGTCCTACGTTCGAGTAGTTCCTTAAGGTTCCAAACCCTTCTTCACGTCCCTTTCGCTCCTTTGCCCTGCAAAACCAACAATTCCAAATAATGCGACAGTATATGGACAAAGATTTATACAAAAATCATCTTTATGTTATACAAGAAGGAAGTTAGTTATGAACTTTTAAACATCCATTCATACATGAAATTCAAACATGAACATCATAAACATAAAGAATAAGCATATCGGGAATCAAGACATGTTTCTTTATTATAGACAAATAGAAAGTACAAAAAGAGTAATATCACCTGAGCAACCTTTGCAGGCTCCAAGCACAGCCTCCTTCCGGATCCGTCCCGTCTCAAGCCTCTAGCATATCTCCTTCAAAGACTCACTCCATGATGCCATAACTAAGGGATGAACATCAAATCACAAGGAAACAAGGGTTTCCTGTACAAATGGGGGAAGTGCAGAAGGCACAAGGGTCTTCAGACCTGATCAGGGGGAAAATCTCAGTATAATAACCTTTCTCTCTCTTCTCTCCTCCCTTAGGCCTTCCCTTTGGTGTCTTTTTATACCAATTCCAAAGTAGTTTTTTAGTTAGGAATTGGTTGGGAACAATTGAGGCCACGGGCACTAACAGGTGATCAGCAGGTAAAACCTGCGATCTCAACTCGAAAATAAGGAGTTTTATATTTTTTTAAGTGTTTTAATACATATACGCGGGTTGGGTATATATGAACCCGCGTATACACGCGTTTAACTCAGGGCAATGTCACGTACAGGAAATAAAACAGTGTTTTTTAGATTTTGGACCAGGTCTGGAAGGAGGGGTTGCCCTAGGCCATGAGTGCAGCATCACAAACCATAATAGTGAGATTTGGAGCTATAACAGATGCCCCCTAATATATTAGATCAGAAGGGGTACATGATGGCCGAAATATATTAAGCAAGTACATGGAAAGGAAATCTGCCAAAAGCTGAGGAGTACTTCACTAGAATTCAGCCTGCCAAGCCACAAAAGAAGATCAGAAAGAAACACTGTCTAAGGCGGGCATACCCATGCTCAGAGAAAGAAAATCATGTCCGCATATCAAGTACAAGCGAATCCACTAAGTATACAAGTATAAATGACTGGAAAATACATAATGGATCATCTGATCACGATCGAACAAGTACATGTCTGAATATCACATATAAACTTTCAATGATGCTGGAAGATACAACGGATCACTGATATCAAATATTGATCCCAAAAGGTACCAACTGAACATGATGGAAAAGGATGGTACTGCACTGCAAACTCAGGTGTGAGCATATAGAATTTCACCATGACTGATTGCAACATATAAGGTGGAATGGTATCAACTAGCAGCAATAGGAGCAACTGTCAAGTGAACCAATGAATGTTGATACAACCTGAGGTCTTCACCGACCGCCGTGGTACATTTCTACATCATGGGAATAAATGAGCTAAAGTCGACCATGTGAGAAATCGTTTGATTACCAGTCATTGATGTATACCATTAACAAACGCGAGACTACTCACCGATAATGATAATGAGCATCAAGGTACCTAGTACAAACTAACAAGTGCAAATAAATGAGCTGAAGTCGAGCACCTATAAGAATCTATCGATCAGGAGACAATGATGATTTCCCACTGTCGACAGTGAAGGATTTGCCACTAATGACTGCAAACCCCAAGGTACTGCCAGATGGACTCTAGATCTTTTCCCCAGAGCAATGAGTCAGAGTCGATAGGGAAAGATCTGCTAGAAGGAAGGCATTAAGGCATCCTTCATCAAGCTAGCGCGAGTGTAACCCGTAGGCCAATAATGTGGAAGGAATCAGACGAAGAAAGATGTAGTAACCAAACCGAAGTACGTGTCCGGCGTACACAAGATGTAGCTAGTGCACAGCAGAAACCCTCTGAACTAACCAATAATGAAAGCTGATACAGAGGCGAGGTATCCACCAATAGGGTCAAATGGAAACCAAGGTACTGCACGAATCCCAATGTGTGATAATGTAAGCTGACGTCGAACACAAGGGAAACCACTCAGTCAAAGACCCATGATACTGATCGATGCTGAGCACAAGGTAACCTATCAATAATGAAAATAGGGCCAAGGTGCA
>APFE030348738.1:45830-66636 GCA_000404065.3 Pinus taeda
ATCATCATAAAAGTATCTCGAATGTACATATGTTGTCCAAAAATATACAAAATTTGGACTCAAATGCCCATAATCATATCCGGCATATCTAATGCCCCGACTCAGGATGAGCCGCCAAGTAGTTAACTATCGCGTTGGCTACACGCCGAAAAGTGCGAACCCAATCAAGTGGCATGCCAACCACATGATGCTGCATATCCTCCAGAAGGTCCTCTATAGCAGCCATCGGTACTCGACAGCTCAGTCTCATCGGGTGTCCCTGGACATTGTGTAGAGTCCACTCCGTGTCAGCAGCCGCCTCTTCAGCTCCTTGGCTGCATCGTCTATGCCGTGGGAGTCCATCTGGTCATACTGGCCCAATGTCTGGATCATGATCATTATATTAGTCATTTGAATCTCATCAAAAATATTTTTCAAATGCGTCATTATATTTGAAAAATCCAAAAAAAATCATAAAATCAAAAAATCCTTACCGATCTCACCCCACGCTGCGTCTGGCGGTAATGCTAGGTCAGGATCTCCTCGGAAGTCCAGCCCAGCAGAGGGGTAGTCATCTATGGCGATGATCTGTTTATCCCACTAGGTGAAGAAATCATCGTCGAATGCAGTCCTAGGAACCTCCCCACCCCCAGACGTTTCATCAGATCAGCCCACTGGCCCATGCGTGGATCGCGTGGGGTGCTGATGGAAACTGCTACCCTGGGGTAGAGTGCGGGAATCCTCTCGAAGAAGAAGGTGCACAAGATAGTCTCGTAGCCGATTTTTTTTTTCTGTCCCCTCTTAATGGAAGTGAGCTGGCTCTTCATGCTGGCCAGAAGAGGAGTACACCAGTCAAACACTGTAGTGAGACAATCCACTGCCACGCTCATGTTGAGCCATGATGGCTGATGCAGTGAGGATGATCCATTCACTCGAGCTATGGTGAATAGGATGATCCTTAGCGATAAACTCTCCATATGTGCAATGGAGATCTGGCTCCCAACTTTCTTGGGATGTCCTGGGCAGTATATCTGTACATAGTCCTCTATGGTGAGGCTACTCCGTGTCCTGCCCCAGGACTGTACTACCTCTCCCCTTCGGGAAAGGCCCGTGATAAAATATATATCCTCCACTTCCACTCTGAGTGGCATCTGATCAATCATGAAGGCTTCCTCATTGACATTCCAATAGTCAATGAGCAATTCAAGCAGTCGCACATTGGCTTTCATGTTTGGCAGTTTGAAGAATTTGACCAAACTGCATCCTCGTAAAGCATCCAAGGCTTGAGGATCATTCATAACTTCATTATCAACCGCTGCATGTTCTCTTTCACACCATGTGATCGGCATCCTGGAAAGAAATTGAAGTTTCAACCGTTAGTTTTTATTAAAATTAGCTCACAGCGTATACGCGGGTTACTGTATACACAGTCGCGTATAGGGCATGCGTGTACGCGGGTTTCATATTATCAACCCGCGTATATGCCGCGACGAAATTTTGATCAATAGTTCAATGGTGAAACATCAATGGAAAATCTCAAAACTAATCACAATGAATTGCAAGCTAAGTGTAAGGGTTACCTGGAAGATTTTGAAGAATTTGAACGGTCGAATTTGACGCACGGTAAATTTGCTCCTTTTGCTCCAAATATTTGCTCTCCAACTCAAATGGTAACAATGGTGAGTCCAAAATCCTTTTTATAAGTTTTGAAAATGCAAAATTTTTTCAAAATTTCATTTTGTTTAGTTTCATGTGACTTTTAACTTGGGAGCTTGGAGTGTCGAGATTGGTTTGCTTTTCAGGACATTTTGGACATTTTTCGACTTTTTCGAGACGGTTCCATGACTGTTGACCCGTCATGACAGGTATCTTTTTTTCACGGGCATATAGGTTAGGGACATCATTTTTTCGTTGCATCGTGCATACTGGCCTTCATCTGTCGATACATCTGCCTTAGGGTCGATCCCATCGTGTTATGGTTCGTAAGCCATCTTCACTCGCCGATTTTTTAAAAACATGACATGATGGTAGAGCCATCCTTTACATGGGCATCGTAGTTAGCACTTCACTGACATTTGTTTCCCATGCTGCTTCAATTTGAGTAGGCTCGGGAGTCCTCTATAGTCCCGCCATGACTTGTGCGTCGAAGACTCATTCCTCTTAGCTTCTTCACTTTGTTCTGGCCCTATACCCTAGAGACTCCTTTGTGTTGAGTTTTACTACTGCATTGCATGTTGACCATTTGCACCTTTTGGCCTAGAGCCAACTTCACTTGGACTCTTGTTTAAGCCAGCTTTTGACCATGAGATCTGCAAAATCAACCATGCATACCTTTGACTTCTGCAGCTTAACACACCTTGACCCGTGGAAGGAACATACCTTTGAGTGTCACTGACCAGTTTTCGCCTCCCTACATTGAGCATAGGAATGTTCCACTCCCAGGAACTAGATCATTTGTTTCATCGACACTCGTTTTTTCCACTATACCATAGCATTATTTTATTCTTTTTCGAGCTTAACAAAAAAAGACAAAAAAATTAAATATTCCAAAAAGTGCGGGAACGGGACAGTATTTCTATATATTATTGGCAACTAGAGTCATTCGTGTCGCCCTTGAACAAAGCACTCAAAGCAAAGTCTCCTCCGCTTGGGTGGGATTTAGTTTGACTTAGGTAAGCCTTAACCTTTGTTATTGAGTCAGTTCTCCCCCGATTGGTTATCTCTTCCAATCATATGGAGGGTTCGTTTGTGCCTCCTGCATGACGAACTTATACAAATTCATCATTTGCTGCCATAGTCACATTGAGTCGTGATTTTGTTCAAGGGAAATTAGCCTAAGTCGGCCTCTCTGCAGTGTCTCTTGACTCATTTTTCAATCGGCCATCCTGGTTGTCAGTGTCATGTCTATCATCACATCAGTTATATTGGTCCTTTACTCATGCCGGTTTGAGAAGGTCCCCATTGAATTCTTGCTGGCGGGTCTTATCCTTATCGACGACAACATCTTGCTCTGAGGGCAGGCCTAGAGCTGCACCCTGGCCCTATTTTCATTATTGATAGGTTACCTTGTGCTTAGCATCGATCAGTATCATGGGTCTTTGACTGAGTGGTTTCCCTTGTGTTCGACGTCAGCTTACATTATTACACATTGGGATTCGTGCAGTACCTTTGTTTCCATTTGACCCTATTGGTGCATACCTTGCCTCTGTGTCAACTTTCATTATTGGTTGGTTCAGAGGGTTTCTGTTGTGCGCTAGCCACATCTTGTGTACGCTGAAAACGTACTTCGGTTCGGTTACTACATCGTTTTTCATCCGATTCGTTCCACATTATTGGCCTACGGGTTACACTCGCGCTAGATTGATGAAGGATGCCTTAATGCCTTCCTTCTAGCAGATCTTTCCCTATCGACTCCGACTCATTGCTCTAGGGCAAAGATCTAGAGTCCATTTGGCAGTACCTTGGGGTTTGCAGTCATTCGTGGTAGATCCTTCACTATCGACAGTGGGAAACCATCATTGTCTCATGATCGATAGATTCTTACAGGTGTTCCAATCCAGCTCATTTATTCGCACTTGTTGGTTCGTACTAGGTACCTTGACGCTCATTATCATTATCGGTGAGTAGTCTCGCGTTTGTTAACAGTATACATAAATGACCGGTAATCAAACGATTTCTCACATGGTCAACTTCAGATCATTTATTCCCATGGTGTAGAAATGTACCACGGCGGTCGGTGAAGACCTCAGGTTGTATCAGCATTCATTGGTTCAGTTGACAGCTCCTCCTGTTGCTGCTAGTTGACACCACTCCACCTTATATGTTGCAGTCAATCATGGCGACATTCTATATGCTGGCACCTGAGTTTGCAGTGTAGTACCATTCTCTTCGATCATGTTCAGTTGGTACCTTTTGGGATCAGTCTTTGATATCAGTGATCCGTTGTATTGCTCAGCATCATTGACAATTTTATATGTGATATTCAGACATGTACTTGTTCGATCATGATCAGATGATCCATTATGTATTTTCCAGTCATTTATACTTGTATACTTAGTGGATCCACTTGTACTTGATATGCAGACATGCTTTGCTTTCTCTGAGCATGGGTATGCCCGCCTCAGACGATGTTTCTTTCTGATCTTCTTTTGTGGCTTGGCAGGCTGAATTCTGGTGAAGTACTCCTCGGCTTTTGGCAAATTTCCTTTCCATGTACTTGCTTAATATATTTCGGCCATCATGTGCCCCTTCTGACCTCATATATTAGGGGGAATTTGTTATAGCTCCAAATATCACTATTATGGTTTGTGATGCTGCACTCATGGCCTAGGGAAACCCCTCCTTCCAGACATGGTCCCAAATTTAAAAAAAAAGTGTTTTATTCCCTATACGCGACATTGCCCTGAGTTAAACGCATGTATACATGGGTCCATGTATACCCAACCTGCATATATGTATTAAAACACTTTAAAAAATTTAAAACTCCTTATTTTCGGGTGGAGATCGCGGGTTTTACCTGCTGATCATTTGTGAGTGCCCGTGGCCCCAACTGTTCCCAACCAATTCCTAACTAAAAAACTACTTTGGAATTGGTATAAAAATACATCAAAGGGAAGGCCTAAGGGAGGAGAGAAGAGAGTGAAAGGTTATTATACTGAGATTTTCCCCTGACCAGGTCTGAAGACCCTTGTGCCTTCTGCACTTCCCCCATTTGTATAGGAAACCCTTGTTTCCTTGTGATTTGATGTTCATCCAAGTGAGTCTTGGAAGGAGATATGCTAGAGGCTTGAGGCGGGACGGATCCGGAAGGAAGCTGTGCTTAGAGCCTGCGAAAGGCTGCTCAGGTGATATTACTCCTTTTGTACATTTTATTTGTCTATAATAAAGAAACACGTCTTGGTTCCCGATATGCTTCTTCTTTATGTTTATGATGTTCATGTTTGAATTTCATGTATGAATGGTTAACTAACTTCCTTCTTTTATAACATAAAGATGATTTTTGTATAAGTCTTTGTCCATATACTGCTGCATTCTTTGGAATTGGTTGTTTTGCAGGACAAGGGAGCGAAAGAGACTTGAAGAAGGGTTTGGACCCTTGAGGAACTACTCGAACGTAGGACTTGAGGTACGTCCTTCTTACTTTAGAATTTTATTTTGATAGCATAATGGTTGTGCGAGTGTATGTTTCTTTGTTTAGACAACTTTCAGACTACTAAGGTTTCCACCCAAAAGCCCTAGGGGATCAAATCTCTCAACAGCATCCGTTTAGCAAACTGTCTCAGACATTTGTCCATTCTCTCTCATCGCACCCCACAGAAGGATTCTTCAGTATGCATTGAACCTAGCTAGTGTAGGAGTTAGTATGCATCATACCTTGATAGTGGAGCAGTCAGTATGGTCTAGTTTTGGCCAGTTTTGAGTGGTTTTTCAGGTGGAACTTCTGGGGAATGATGTAATCAGTTGACCATGATCCTTTAGTGTATAAAAAACCACTTTTAAGGGTTAAAGATCACTTGTTTTATAAACATATAAGATTGGGGTTGTAGGGCCCAAATATGTCTATAACACATACCACATGTATTCCATCAAAATAGATTCAACTCATTCATTAGATTTCTGCGAAATACTGATTACACTAGTGTCTCTGATCAATACAACAACATCCAACTAATTCCAACCTCTCCAAGAGTGAAGAAGGGAATGATATAGACATCAAAACAACTTTCTCTCATCCTCAGTGGTCGAATCCCTGAGTTCAGGAAGAGATCCACAAAAATTTGAACTGATACCTAGAGTGTAGGGATGTCAAACTGACTCATCCCTCACTTTTTGGAAACTAATTCATTATATCACAAAAAGAGTTTTCACCTAATGTATTTACCCTAGGTAACTTTAAAACATCATTATTAAATTTACATCCATCAATGACACTGGTAAAAACATGATTTGTCAAGCTGAAACTGTCAAAACTGAGAAAATTTACAAAATGATGAAACTTAGAAAATTTGTGTCAAAAGCGTAGCACCACTGTCCCGAGGACAACGCCAAGTTCAACTCCATAGTTGACGGGGTTAGCAGTGTCCAAATTGAGCCTAGAATAGCTCATTGGTAATTATGTCTTGTCTATCTTCCAGGTATACCTTTAGTTTCTGTAATGGTCAAATTTTGACCCTCCAAAAGTTGATTCTCCCAAGATTGGTCAAAAGCAGAGCGGCAACATCCAAAACAGTGCAGAAACATGATTTTTTGGGTGTTTTTTGACTTTTTCACCTACCAGTCCGACCAAACAAGCTTAGAAGATTTGTTTTCTTTCATGTATTAATTATTCTAAATGTCACGGTGGTCTCCCTTTAGCCAAAATATGCCTCAAACAAAATCGCAGCACCTAGAGCACTGTGCACTTAGCATTCCAGCTATCACAAAACTGTCTAGGAATGTACAAAATTTCCAAAATTTCAAAAAATGCTCAAAAATTTGCCAAAATTTGTTGAATGATGACTAATGGCATGGCTTGGGCATGGGGTGAGGCCTCAAAAAGTATATCAAGAGTCCTTTTCTCTTCTTGCACGGTTAGGGTTTCAATTTTGTCATTTTCCCTCTTAAGCTTTGACCTTAAACTTTTGTTCCTCGTGGTATGATGCTTTTCCATATTTCTCTATATGTCATTGTATTTGTTGGCCTTGTCCAGGAAATTCTCCAAATACTGGTTAATCCTTCCTTCCTTATGTGGCCTTCTCTGTTCCCTCTCTTATTCCTCCATGAAATATATGTTTCTCTTCTTCCATAGTATCTTAGCTAGAAACCCTAGGGAGATGAATTGGGAGTGAAATGTAGGTTTAGGGAGTGGGGAATCGGATGGAAAAAATTAGGGAGATGGGGGAAGGGATTATCAAATTGATGGAGGTGACAGGGGGTATAAATGTTGTGGGATTTGGGATCCTAGGGAATTGAGATAGCTAGGTCTTAGGGTTTAGAGGATAAAGGGATCTGGGAAAACATAATGGTATTCTAAGGGTAGGGATATCGTTTTTAGATATGTAGGAATGACAGTGAAAGTTTTAGGAAGTATATTTGGAAATTGGGAATGAAACTAGGGTTTTTAGCAAGGAAGACAACAAATTTTTATAGAATATTCAAACACCACTAAAGTTTGACCTTAGAAATGATAAGAGGTGGAATTAGATGTTACTTACTTGCTAGGAGGTGGAGAAACCCTTTGCTAAGGGTTTGGAGGACCTGCACAAAGTTTGGAAGCTTGCAAGTGAAATTGGGCAGGTGTGCAACGCCTGTTACAGGTGTGCCCTCAAGATGTCCATGTGCATAGTGCCAACTTCAAATCAACTTTTGAGTGTCTTCCCGAAGTCCAAATGGATCTCATGATAGTGTGTCTAAAATCTCTCTCTCTCTTGGCTACACAATGGATATATCAAGAACTGAAAATGATCAAGTATAGCCCCTTAAAATTCAATTGTCCCAAGATTGGTCAAAAAGTGCAGAATTGGGGTGCAAAACTGTAGTGTGCTCTTGTAAGTAACTTTTGGAGGCCTTCTTCAACTCTAAATTGAGCTCATGATATCCCAGTGGAAAATCATCTAGTCTAGTTGTCATTTGGCTTTGAGATTTTGATGCTTGGCATGTGGAACTCTAAGTTGGTAGATTGGGAGTCATGAACTTATTACAAATTGAATAACATAAAATTACATAGTGAAAATATAAAAATTTACATTTGAACTCAAAATTACATGATTAAATAAGAAATTATCTTTATAAATAATCTTCACATGGTGAAGAGATGTTATTTGATCACCCTTTACTTTCTGGTCTTATGCAATGGAATGAATTTTTATTGGAACCTTGGAAACCTTAATGACCTAATGAAACCTTGGAAAACCCTAAAAGACCTAATGAGACCTTGAAGGACTGAATTCCAAGATGACATGATGACGTCATAACTCATACAAATGACATGATAAAATTAACTTTATGGATGATGTACGGTCAACAAGATATGAAACTATGCCAACAAGTAATCACATTTAGGGAAGAGTGATGTTTTTGGAATAGGACTACCATCAGTGACTAAGTTTTTGCATGACCTAGTAGAATGATAAAAAAAAATCTGAGTGGGACGATTAAAATGATATGAAAAGATGTTTTTTGATCACTGATGGTAGGATGTTAATAATGACACTAATAGTATCATCATCTATGGTCCTAGCCGATCCAGGGATTCTACCTGTTGAAACTGGGATAAAATTTTTTGGTGACCAAATGTTTCTTAGCCCCATTGAGCAAGATTGCGAAGCCATCTAATCGGCTTGTGTAGCCCGTAATTTTTCTTCTATTAATTGGGTAGATTCATCAATTCATTATGGAACACCCTCTGATCCTTTCTTGTGTAGATTCTCTATCGACGAAAGCATCATGGAGATGATGATGTTAGATGATGCACCGTGGAATGAACATCATTATTGTTCATCCTTCTTAGATACCATTGAAGATAATCTTAGTGGTGTATACCTACCTAATTTTGTCGAACCCTTTACGAATTTAGTTTCCATTCATGAGATCGACTTGGAAAAGAAAATTATGAATATCGAAGAAACTATTCCTCTTGATATTTTAATTAAACCAGGAATAGTATAAAATTTATACATCAAAGCATCTTTTTCTTCTCCTAAAATTAAGATTTATTGAGCCCTTTTTTGTGAGTTCGGATATGACTTTGCCGGGACATATGAATAAATTCCAGCTATCGACCCAAACATAGTAGTGCACAAAATCAAGACATACCTTGATGCAAAACCCATCTTGTAGCATCTCCATCTGATCCATCGTAGGAAGGATGCTAGGATAAAAGCTAAAATAAAAAAGATTCTTCAAGATGGTTTCATATACCCCATTCCTTTAACTCAATGGGCATCAAAAGTTGTCCATGTCATGAAGAAACATGGCACCATCTGAGTATGTGTTGACGGTGCTAGACCCGCCAACATTCAGGGGATCACACCAGTATGGATTCCCAACTAGACCTCACATCATTTGATGTGGGAGTCCCATCTGGTATGATGTTGTGGTTTCTATTATCTTAAATGTTTTCCTCAGCTCTTGCTTGTCAGTATGAGAGAGTGGTTTTCTTTGTCTTTGAGTAGTGAGGTTCACATGCCTGGTGATTGCTAGTGTTACGTGTGTCAAAGGTGCTTTCACCACAGAGAGAGAAGGTGGGAGTGAGTCCCAAGATGGATATGAGGAAGTCCAAACTCTGTTAGGAACACACAACACAATAGGACATGCACATGTTTTGGAGGAGGAGTAAGCATGAATGCAGAAGCCACAACACACAAGGAAAGATAACATGTACAAGACACAACGGAGGAGTCTGTGCAAGTGCAATGGTTGTTATAACAAGTTTACATGAAGGGTCTGTATGATGTCTCAGGAGGTAACCAACATGGGTAGGATAGGTTTAATAACTCATAAAACACATTTTGTTTAATATATCTGTATGACAACAATTGAATGAGTTTAACTGTTAAACATAGGTTAAAGAAACATGTGTTACAAGTGTTCAAGATTAGTATTACAACAACTACAACACATGTGTGAAAATGAGCTGGCCTGTTAGCAGGCTTCTCAATTAAGAAAAAGTTCCAAGACACATTGTTACACCATACATCACTAACCCTGTGTGGTGAAGTAAAATTATAACTGTGGGCACAAACAATTCCTCTAACCCGATAGAGGGTCTAGCCACTAACAAGACATTCTATGGAAGATTTCCTTAGCTTAGAACCAATCAAGAAAGCCTACCTCTTAGTATGCTTATCCCATTTGGTGATGACCTTGCTTGCTCGCTTCAACTATCTCCTGTTTCCTTCTTTGAACACCTGAAACAAGTAAACAACAACAAACAACAACTGTGATAATAGAGAAATTGTAATTCAACCTACTTAACAATTCAAGAAGCATTGAGCCATAAACATGTAAGATGACACAGTATGTAGGAAATCAATTGATACTTTCATATATATATTAGATCAAGAAGATATTATAATCATTGTCTTGACGTTGTTGTTCTCCTCCAACAAAACCAGGTTCCCACACACTTCCATTAGCATTCCATGATGGCCTCGACAATGATAGTTTTATGGATTTTCCCTTTAGGCTTCACACTAAACCAAATTCACACTTCTCCCTCACATAGAACTAGAGAGCTACAACTATGAGTAGATTGTTGTTTACTCCAAACTTAATTAGCACTAGAACACCAATCTTAATACTAGCTTGTGCTTCATAAAAAGGGAGGTTTATATAGCATGAATCAATGGGAGATGGTTCCTCTTGTCATGGGAGAAGGTCTTATCTCTTGAGGTAGTTCCATCTTTATAGGGAAAAGGAGCTCAAACTGACTTCTTCGACTTCATCTAGCTCAACCTTTTACCAGACTTCAGTTATGAAGCTTCTAGAGCTAGAAGCATTAGTTCCTTATTTAAAAAACTTTCCAAAAGAGGATCAATGTGGTTGAAACAAAGCTCATTCACTCTGGTCAGTGTTAGGGATAGTGTTAATCCCTACATAGCAGTGCAAGGAGGAAAATGGTCATTAGCACCAGCCTTGTAAACTGGAAAAAGGAGAATATTTGTGGGAAATGGTGCAAAAGGGAATTGTTATTCTCATGAAGAGGGCCACAATGGGAGTTTTTTCATGAAGGGAAAGCATGTAGGGTTCATTGTGGAGGTCCTCCGAGATCAAGGAATGGGGAGTATAGGGACAATGACAAAATGTTCTGTAACAGATGCCCCCAAAAGCATGAAGGCTGAACTAGAGTGGGGGATGAAATGCTTTATGAATCAGTGCGAGGAAACAGAGTCTGTCATCTGAAAACCTACAAGCAAGTACAGATACATATACATAACTGAAAACTTTGCCATATGAATCATGGTATGGATGCAGCCATCCAAAGAATGATCATGTAAATGGATCTAGGCATGGACGCAGCCATTTGATAAAGAGGATCATATCGAAACCAAGGTATGGTCACAGCCGTCCAATAATGACAAGGATCACATATGATAACTCATGGTATGGTTGTAGCCATCCATCTGAAAGAGACATGTATATCAACATAATCAAGTCATACCACTTCAAATGCTAGACTTTTGTAATTTAAGCCTCGGGTCTTACGCTCAAACACAACCAAATCAAAGTACAAATTCTAGCATGTGAATATATGTGTTGACATTGAACATGCTAGAAAATCACTTGATTACCAGCCAATGATGTAAACTCTTAACAAGTGCGAGAGAACCACCAATAATGATAATGGTTCTCAAGGTACTGTCAGGACAATTTATGGAATGTGAATGACGGAACTGAAGTCAAACACTCATGACATCACCCGATCGAAATCCAATGATGTGAACTTGTTGTCGAGTGTGAAGAACTTGCCATTAGGGCATGCAAGCTCTAAGGTACTGGAAAGGAGTCTCTCGGTCAACTTCCTGGATAATGAGTTGAAGTCGATAGGAAGTGACTGTGTTGAAGGAGGGATATAATGTATCCCATGTCATTGACACGAGATAGAGGGATGCAAAAATGACTTTGGATGATATAGAGAATTAGGGGTAAGTGTAACTATAGAAGGACAACTCTTGAACATATCGGAAACATGACTGGAAGTTTGGTAGCGTTTGGATCCATGGGATTGGTGGTCATGACAACATGGGAGAGATCAAATAGAGGGAAAAACGAATGGCCCAACCCAGGAAGGTTAATTATAAAAAGGAGGATATCCCATCCTGACACGAAGCATAAAGTTTCATGTTCAAGAGTGAGTTACCGACACAACTGCTTAGATTTCCAAATTTTCCCCCATCTTTTCTGGCAGGTACCCCATTTGTCTTTTAATCGCAAGCTTGAAGGGGATATCATATGCTTGCATTGTAAGTTCATCCTTCGAACGAATCTTATCTAGTAAGTTTAACGAGCCCTAGGAAGGAGAAGCTCTTATTCCTCATGGTTACGAATTCAGTGTCGTTTAATATTTTAACAGGTTCGATAAAGGAGTAACTTAGTATCATTTTCATGTTTAGAGAGTTTGAAAAATACATGGAAAAGAAAACTTCACATGGTCCCTTTTTGTACATTTGTGTCTCTTGAGCCTGAAAAGGTATAAAATGATACTTGAGAGAACTGCCTAACCGTTTCAGTCAAGGAGGACTTTTTTTGTAAATAGTGCATCCCAGCCCAAAAAAGGGGTAAACATATAATGGGAACATGACATTTCTCATCCATTGACGAGTTAAAAATGACAAGGACTCAACTATCGTTTTGTGTTTAAATAGTCAGAAAAGAGCTTGAAAGCAGACCCCCCATTTCATTCTCTTTTACGAATCAAAAGGGAAAAATACTTGGTGATCTTTTCATTTTGTATGAGTAAAAAAAGAGCTTAAAGGTGAATCATCCTAGAGGAATGAGTGGTATAAAGGGTAGCAACTAGTTCCGGCTAAGGGGAAACTTCTCAAAACACTGAGACGTGAAGAGGATGGATAGTAAAACCACTCATCGCTACGGTTCCTCAAGAAAGGGTAAAACAACCAAGTGAAAGCATATGATTGGCCAAAGAGATGGTGGTGATGGAATGAAACACCAAAGACTCATCTAGTAGAAATTAGCTGATAAAAATGGCAATCACGAGATGTAAATTGGGTGTGGGTTCATTTTTACACAAGCTTGAACCATGAAGAACTCTTCTTGGATTCAGTTTCATGTTTACACAAGCTTGAAATGAAAACTATGCTTGTTATAAGTTTTCATGCCCCAAACATAATGAATCAATCGAGGTACATGCACCCAAAGCTTCATTTTAGTGAACTAGGTGGATGGAAGGAAGGTTCACATTCGAGATCTAGGAAAGACTTAACTATGATTTTACGAGATCTTAATCAAAGTCTCGATTTGGAAATGGGAGGTGCTTCATTTTTTTAATGAGGTTGGCACAAGAAAAGAACTATCCTAGAGACCCTTGTTTCCTTTTTTAACAAGCTTAACACAAGACAAAGAACTATGCTCACACCATTTGTTTCATTTTTTAATGAGGTTGACACAAGACTAGGAACTATCCTCATACCCTTTGTTTCATTTTTTAACGAGGTTGACACAATACTAGGAACTATCATCATACCCTCTCTTTCATTTTTTAACGAGGTTGACACAAGACCAAGAACTATCCTCATACATCTGTTCATGAACCATACGAGAACATTGCTACTAAGAGGTCTTCATTAGATAGAAGAGCCACGATCTGGGAGGAATACATGTCATTTGGTACCAAAGATAGAACAGGTTTCAATGCCCCCAGCACATTGCATAGAATACCATTTGTGTGATCATCAGCAGATGTGGAGATGGAGTGGGCAGCCACATAATTGACCTGTGGCAGTGAAGGTACTGCTTGGTGGTTGCATAGGAGGCAATTGGTTACCAATGAATGACAATCGATCAATTGTCACTATTCTCCCTTCGTGTGGAAAATAAACCACACAGAAAAGCAAAGGAACAAGGGCTCCCATGACATAAACATAGTCGCATCCAAGGAGAAGATTAAAATCTAAGGGATCTTGGACTACCATCATGTCTATATAGATGGTATTTCCTCCCAAAGTAATGGGGAATTTTAGAAGGACCCCCAAGGGTTGACTCGTTCCTTTGTTGAAAGCCAACAAATTTTGAATGACAGGAACAAAACACATATTTCATTATATTTGGAAATAAATAGTGGATCTAGAATTTCGAAATAGCTAAAAAACTCAATTCTAGTGATGTCCCTGTAATAAAAATTTGATGAATTTAATGAAATATGTGTTACAAGGTGTGGGGAGGTCAAAGATTTCCAAGTATTAAAAGACATGATGCTAATAGATACACCTTCATCTAATATAGTTCCATGTACTACCATATTATAGGCGTGTACTGTGATCTAGAAAGGCACATAAGATGGGAGGCAGAAAGCAGTCAAGTGACTCCAATTGAAAGAAACTACAAAAATACTTAGTGGGGGCATCATATGATTTCCCCCATGCTATACAGGAATAGGAGAAAGACTCTCCTGAATAAATGGGATGGGAGGGTCACTCGTCCATTCATGAGAATCTGAGGAGACAAGAAAAACATGAGTAATATGATCACCATGATCTTCCAAAACAGAGTGAGCAACTGGTGGTGAAACCAAGTCGACACTCTTTTCGGCCAATGGTTGGTCAGGAACAGACACAAGAGGCTCTAACTTAGGAAGAGCAGGATGGGAAAGAGATGAATCCAAGTCAGTATATTTCCACTCAAGAGAGTTTCAGAAGAAAACCTCTCACAACCAATAGGAAGTTGGGGTTGAGGAGCTACAAGGTTTTCCAAAAATTTGGAAGCTTTATCCATAAGAGGACAAAGGTGAATAAGATGCTCTCCTTCCAATAACTAACAAGGGATTCTAATATTTCCCTTCTTCTTACCATTATTAGCTGAAGGTGTAGCATTGACATGATTTCCAGAGGTCGATGGGATGGTTGATTCAAGTCTTCATACCATACCTCTAAGACCATGGGAATGCCAAGACAGTCTCAAAGGAGATGGTCACCCTTACACAGCTTGCGAGGGAATCTAACCTTCTGTGGAGGATCAGAAGTTTTGTCTACAGGAGGTGCATTTGGAGTAACAACTGCACAGTTGGCCTCTCACTTATCTGACTTCTTCGTCATCATCTTCTTATTCTTCTTCTTAGGCTCCTGGTTAATAGATTTCAAACTTTCACCAGGCGAAGTAGAAGAGGAAGAGGAAGAAATGGGGGAAAAAGGGGAGAGGTTAACCTTAGAATCATCATGACTTCATTTGAATGAAGTGGACATTTGGAGAGGAGTACGAACACTCGGGACCACTGAGGTTGAAAATAACCAGACAGGTAGACTAATGGTTAACGCAAGAAGGGACAATGTCGCCATATAAGGAGAACCAATGTTTCCAAAAGAAGGAAAAGGACCATGATTCCCATCTAAGGGAAATCCTTGACTGGTAGATTCTGGAAATGTTGCCATTGGAATCGACCCTAAATAATTACGAAGGAATATAACTTTAACCAGAAATATTTCATGGGAAGTTAATTTTAATACACTGAAACAAAACTTTTCCTTTTCATAATTTAAGAGTCGAGAAAAAAGAAAAAGGTGACTCTATCACTTTTTATTTGAAACGGGATCGAGAGGACAAGAGCTCAGATGATATTTTCAAATTTAAAGATTAAGTAAAGATAAAAAATGACTACTTAGGGTATCCTAGGCATGAAGGACTACTAGCTAACCGTGAACTGTAGAATACCTCCTGGCGAACCAAGAAGTACGGGAAGACAATCTCACCAAGTGTTGTGTTCAGTGTATCACGTTTACAAGGTGGAAGACTTGGCTTTTGACGAATAAAGGATTGCAAACCTAGTGGGGTCTCCCTTTATATACATGATGGTATGGTGAGCATAAGTTTGTACTAGCGTTGTCTAATGCCGACACGAGCGATAGATGCTAGGTTTAAAGACGCCATAACACATCTCTAGCCTAGACCACTAAATGTGAGTATTAAGTTTCAATGCTTCCTTAGGTTAATTTAATAATTTTTAACGATAGACCTTGAATTAGGTTTAAATTACAAGGCTCTACCGATGTCATCTGGAAAAACTCCTACATGCAACTATATGAGAAAAGAGATCTTTGTCTTTGATGAAAGTTATCACTAATTGAGAGATAGAGAGTGCACAACCAATGCAACATTCAAAGAATGAAAGTTTTCACTTATGCATGTCCTAAATGCACTTAATCTTCCCTTAACAACAAAAGAAGTTTCATTTCATTTCTCATGCCTATGTTTATGCAATTCTAGCTTCTTAATGATGCTACTAATGAAATATTTTCACTTAAGTAAACTAGAATGGTGTTCTTCTTTTCATAAAATGCAAAATGAATCTTTCACATAAAGCAATTTAATGAAAATTTCACAGTTCTAAACAAACAAGCATCAATCAAATCCAAAGCATGATAAATGAAACTAAAAGAATCTTCTTCCCTAAATTGAATGAACCAAACACATAAATTCTTCAATTGACAAACCAAGCAATGTAATCTATGCTTGGAAAGAGAAAAGAAACATTCGAAATAAGAGAACGAACGAGACTCTTTCACTCATTCAATTGAAAATGAAGCAATGAAAAAGTTGCGACTGAAAGATGGATTAAATGAAGCATCAAATCAGCAACTTGACACAATGAGTAAACGAATAGTAATTAACCTAGATGCCCTAGGGTCATAGAAAGCATCTAAAAACTCAAAAAACGAAATCAAGAAATGAAACTTCAAGCCAATCAATCAGTCAAAACCAACAAAGAAAACCTCCTAGTCACTTCTGGGAGGAGGAAGAGAGTTTGAGGGAAGACACACTGGCACTAGAATGGGAGAAATTCATATTTTTCTTAACTCAGAGACTAGAGATACTGCCTAACTGACAACTAGTTCTGATAGGCATGACAGGCATGAGTGGCCAGTACTACAACTAGCGGTGATGGCCAGATTGACGCGACTACCTAATTGACAACTAGCATTGCTTGAGGGATTCAAAGACAAATAAAAAAGAACTTCACATAGGGCCAAACTTAACAGATCAGAGGGTGGGCGAAACCAAGCAAGCACACAAAGCAAGCTAAATGAAGCTTTCTAGTCATGGAGAACATAGTCAGAACAAACTAAGAGGTAGAAATCAAGAGAGCAAGACACACAGGTCAAGATCTCGAGTGGACCCTAATCTTCACCTACAGGCATCGCCGTGACTACCTAACTAACAACAAGCATTAAAAGGGGGTCGATGTGACTATTTCTAAGCATATCACACTGATTGGTGTGACTATCAGTGAAATAAGCGTGCTGAGCGAGGATGCAAAGAAACAAATAAAAATTTTCAAAGGTTGAGACTAGACTTGCTATTGTGAATGTCAGACCGAGAGAAGTAAAGAAATCAAATCAGACAGGACTAAAGGGAAATGGTGAAACTATAAAAGTTCACATGAAACCATGAAAGTCTCAATCAAACAAACAGAAGGATTAGTTCCTCAGTGGAGTCGTCAATTTGTGGTGAAGTAAAATTATAAGTGCAGACACAAACAATTCCTCTGGCCCGATAGTGGGTCTAGCCACTAACAAGACATTCTATGGAAGATTTCCTTAGGTTAGAACCAATTAAGAGGGCCTACCTCTTAGTAAGCTTAGCCTGTTTGGTGATGACCTTGCTTTCTCGCTTCAGCTATCTCCCATTTCCTTCTTCGAACACCTGAAACAAGTAAACAACAAAAGACATTAATCGTGATAATAGAGAAATTGTGATTCAACCTACTTAACAAGTCAAGAACCATTAAGTCATAAACATGAATGATGACACATTATGTAGGAAATCAATCGATAGTTGCATATATATTAAATCAAGAAGAGAATACAACCATTTTCTTGACATTGTTGAACTCCTCCAACAAAACCAGGTTCCCACATACTTTCGTTAGCATTCCATGATGGCCTCAAAAATGATAGTTTTAAGGCTCTTCCCTTTAGGCTTCACACTAAACGAAATTCACACTTCTCCCTCACATACAACTAGAGAGCTACAACTATGAATAGCTTGTTGTTTACTCCAAACTTAATTAACACTAGCACACCAATCTTAACACTAGCTTGTGCTTGGGAAAAAGGGAGATTTATATAGCATGAAATGATGGGAGATGGTTCCTCTTCCCATGGGATAAGGTCTTATCTCTTGATATAGTTCCATCCTTATAGGGGAAAGTAGCCCAAACTTTCATCCTCGACTCCATCCGGTTCAACCATTTACCAGACTTTTGTTACGAAGCTTCTAGAGATGGAAGCTTCAGCTCCTTATATAAAAAACTTTCCAAAAGAGGATCGGCGAGATTGAAACAAAGCTCAGTCACTCCATTTGGTGCTAGGAATAGTGTTAATCCCTTCATATCAGTGCGAGGAGGACAAGGGTCATTAGCACTAGCCTTGTAAACTGGGAAAAGCAAAAGATTTGTGGGAAATGGTGCAAAAGGGAATTGTTCTGCTCATGAAGAGGGATATAATGGGAGTTTCTTCATGAAGGGAAAGCATGTAGGGTTCATTGTAGAGGTCCTCCAAGATCAAGGAATGGGGAGTATAGGGACAGCGATAAAATGTTGTATAACACCCCGTGTGTGGGGCGTTGGAGCCACTATTTACTCCTTGAAGAAAAGATTACAAACTCTCAAGGGAATGTGGGAGGAGCCGAGGTGAAAAGTCCTTTGCATGTAAAAATGAGGGGGTATTTATAGCCAAGGGTGAAACTGATCCTTGTGGTTTTTTGAATTCCCTTGTGACTATTTGACTTCCATGACCTTTCAAATTTACATGATTCTTGATATGACAAGTGGGTCTCTTGGACTTCCATGTTAAATTACATTGATTGACAGTATGGCCCACAATATAGATGTGGAATACATGACTCATGAAAAGACTCAACATGACAATGCCTGTACATTCGCATTGTTCTTAGTGTTCATGTCAAGCTATACTATTACTGGGTGATGGATTTCCTCATGGTGTGTCACAGCTTCACCTCCACATGGTCTTCGATGGTCATTGGGTTCGCTTGATGTTGCATTTTCACATTTCTCCTTGCTTGCATGTTGGCACGCTTGACAGGTTCACCCATTCGTGAAAAGTGCATGTTAGTTCATCTATCTGTTTGTGTACACATATTGCATGTTCGCTCGTCCATTCGTCCATAAACACATCTTTGCATGATGATCCATTCGTGACTACATATATTTGAATGCATCTTTTGTTCGTCCGTTGGTGAACATGTCCTTCTGCATGTACTTCATTTTGCCATTATATCCATCATCATGCCATGTATGTTCATGTACCTGTATCTAAAGTCACTCATAATGAGATGACATCAAATCTATAAGCCTCCTAGCCTACCATGATGAATGATCGTTTCAGCTGCACATGACCGGGAGAGGAGATAAGGTTGCAAGTTGCAAGCTAGGATGGAGGCTTCGGGCACTGCTAGTGAAAAATTCATAGAAGTCACTCGATGATGGAGATGGGAAATCCAGATTGACAATGACTGTCCATGGGGTCTGGCTTAGCTGGAGGAAAAAAATGCGCACTTTTTTAGAGGAGCAATACGAGTTGTGGGAAGGCTGGGCAGATAAAATCTATGCAATTTATGGAAGGAGTGGACAGTGCAAGCCAGGCAGCCAAAACGGTACAATTCTTAGAGGGAACTGGTAGCTGGCTATTGGGGCCTTGGCAATGAAAACTACACAATTCCTGGAGGGAACTAGCAGTCAGCTGCTGGGACATTTGTAGCAAAAACTGCACAATTCCTGAAGGGAACTAGGAGTCAGCTATTGGGAGCTACTGCTGGGTAAAAATATGTTGATGCTGTAGAGTGATAACTAGGGTCTCTCACACCACCAATTATTCCACATTATTAAGTCAATCCGGGATCATTTTGTTCTTTCAAGGAGTAACTCAATCCGAGGCTGTTTTTCCCAAGTAATGCTCGGTAGTATAGCACTCTAATGATTTGAAAGGAAACAGACACTAAACTGTAACTAAACCAACTCAGAAGATAAAATCACACAAAGCAGTTGATCAGTCAAGGGTACAGAAACAATAACCCTTCCCTTTAGAAATTGATAAAGAAAGAAACCAAAGCATGGACTTATAGGTCTGGGAGTCAGGCAGCGTCTTGCTGGGCTCACGACAGCCTTAGGCCTACTATCACGCGAAAGCAACAAAGGCAGATAAGCGAAAGTAAATGGAACAGCAGTTATGAAATGGAACAACAGTAATCAAATGGAACAGCATAAGTAAATGGAACAGCAGTTATGAAATGGGACAGCAGTCATCAAATGGAACAGCATAAGTAAATGGAACAACAATTATGAAATGGGACAGCAGTCATCAAATGGAACAGCATAAGTAAATGGAACAACAGTTATGAAATGGGACAACAGTCATCAAATGGAACAACATAAGTAAATGGAACAACAAACTATCATAAACAGGAAACGTCAATCATATGAAATGGAACAACAAACTCAAATGGATGTACACGTTCTAAACTATTACAGCAGTCCAAGAGTAATGTATGATGTGACTATGTTTCTGAACTAAGTGATATTGTCTTCAAGCCTCGCAAATACTTATTTTATATGAATCCAATGATGATACCATTCATACTAATACCTTGTTATAGAAATGGATGCAATTCGAATAGATTCACTTTATGTAACAGAGAGACGTGAGTTAAAGAACTTATTCAGATTCAAATATTAACTAAGAAGCATAGTCTATCATATACAAGATATATCAGATTACTGAAACAAGAGAAATAAGCAAACCACACCAATCACCGTATGATACAACAACGAGTGACCGTCGGAGCTGGGCCCTTGGCTACCAATGGTACACCGCTTTAAAGCTACTTCAGATGCAAAAACGAAGTGAACACAAAGTCCTTTATATTGATTGCATTAACAAAGGTACACAAAATCAGGTCTTAGCAAAACTTAATGCTCAAAGCTGTTCTGAATCATGTAATTACAATAATGGTTCCCCTACGCTCGATGGCGTGGTATCTTTATATAACAGAAATGACGAAGATATCTAGATACAAAAGATAGGCTAAAGCAGCGATCCCTCAGGATCAGAGATCCTGAGGGATTCGCTAATCGTTTAGTTCTTCTCTTTCCTTTCTTGCG